>VOCP01066374.1:0-12175 GCA_007922195.1 Podocnemis expansa | reverse complement strand
GAAGCTGATCACAAATCATTTGTGGTTGGTTTTCCCTACGCCCCCCCGACTCCCAGGACTTCCTGAGTCGGTTCTGGGAGCAGCACAGCACAGCGAGATCATACTCACCGTGATCTACTCCCAGAAGGGTGGACTGACAGCAGGGAATTTGCCGCTGTCAGTACAGACATACCCTAAGTACTGTCTTTATTGCAGCCATGCAGCTGCAGCAATTTTAACTAAGAACAAGCCCTCAAGCCTTGTCTACATTAGGAACTTTGTCGACAAAAGTCAGCTTTTGTCAACAAAACAGTCTTGGCATACACACTAAATTCCCCTCTTTGCCAACAAAACTGCTCTGTTTTGCCAATAAATAAAACCACCTGAACAAGTGAGTGGCGCAGAGCTTTTCTAAGCAAAGCTAAGGCAGCACAGTGCCACTGTGTCCTCTTGGAGCCCTGGAGAGCTGTCATACTCACTAATTTCACTGTGCAGAGCAGTGAAACTGACAAGTAAAGGGGGGGCCCAGCTTTGGCTGCTGGGGCTCACCCATCCTGGGGAATGGGGGCAGCCACCAGGACTCACCTCTCCATAGCAGGAGTGAGGCTTTCAGCCACTGGGGCTCGCAGCATAGACCAGCCCTAACTGTCTCAAACCAGAACAAATCCTTCAAAGGAAGAGATCATCCCCAATTCATTTACTAGATGGAAATGTTTATATCCAGAGTTTATGTTGGAACCTCATTTTCTCTATCTACAGCCAGGTCTACAATGACCGTGGCAAATTCGCCACTGTCAGTTCAAGCTTTCCATTCAATTGAGCACTCAATGAAGACCCACTCAACCCATCTGGAAGCAGACACAGTAAAATGCCACAGTAAGTAGGCATGAGGAAGTCCAGGAGAAAGGCAAGTTATTTTACATAGCTTGCATTTCTCCCTTTGACTGGCACCAAAATCGACAGCCAGTGTAGATCTGGCCTATAAGTTCCTGTTAAATGTTTCACTTTGGGGGGCAGGGAGATGAAATTTCTCTGCCTTTTCTTCCTCCCCTTCAAACTGAGATTTCACAACTGTGCAATAAATGTCTCACTTTGAAAGAATGTCACTATAATTAATGGAAACCTCACAGTAAACATGCTCCCATCAAAGTATATTTCATAAAGAAAGCCACCCCACTGCAGAGACAGACTATTAAATGAAGATACACATTATGACACGGAAAAGATGATCCAAAGGAAGCATAAAAATGAAACCTGACCAGATAGTCAAACCAGAGAATCCAAAGAAACATGTCAGAACTGAATACATAGTTATTTCAAGCACAAAGATGTAAGGGTTAGAATATTAATCGCTGACATGGTAAAAGCCCATTTCTATGATGCACGTGCATTTGTGCAATTTGCATTCCAGTAGTACTTAAAGGCTCCAGGTGAGACTGGACACCACCTAGAATGATGGGGCCAAAACATATACAGGCAGCAACACTCTTATTAATGCAGAGAGGATGAGAGAGGAAACAAAATCATGCTGTAAAGTGACTTACTCTTGTCACAGGGTATGTCAGCATCAGAACCAGGAAAAGAACCCAGGCTTCAGGGGTCCTAACAGTCTTCTTGTACCTTACTTTACAAATTTGTTGTGTGTTTCCAAAGATTAATCCCTCCTTATGACAACCTTCTATAGCCAATGACTGCACTGCATTTAAAGCTGGGGTCTCAAAATCAAATCACCAAGAGGGCCTCATGTGACCTAGTATGTTAGCCTGAGGACCGCACCACAGAAAACTTTTCATACAGCCATATTGCAAACAACAACAATAGTGTTGTTGCGGGCCACAGGAAATAACTTTAGGGGCCGCATGCAGCCTGTGGGCCACAAGTTTGAGACCGTCGATTTAAAGGAACTTTTTCAAGACATCTTAAAAAGCCCAGTAAATATGTCACAATGATGAAATTCAGTTTTCTCTGTATTAGTAACAACTTAAGCCCACCACATATCTTCTATATAAGACCCATACCTCCATAGGGAAGCCGTATACTTTAATACTCCAGAATAGTAGTCACTCACCACTAAATACAGTATAAAATGAGGCAGGCAGGATGGAGACTTCAGATACAGCAGCTATGTACTACCAATAATGAGCTAAATTTTCCACATCCCTCTAATCCTTGCTGTCCTCCCTATTCAGCAATAATAATCAAGTACCTATCAGACAAATGTAACAGGACAGCACTTCTAAAGTTAGTAATACATTTACTGCAAATCCTTGACTCAGGCCCTAAAGAGGGATCACACTGAGTTAGCAAGAAAGAACTTTCCCCAAAGTAAGTCTGTAAACATTACATGCTTTGGCCTTTGCTGCCATTCCAGCGCAAAGTGCAGAAAGTTAATAGAAAAACCAGTGGCCTGAAGCCACAGCTAGTTTTAAAGCACTGCCGTAAAACACAGCTGCCAAGGAAGGCATTACATCCACTGCTCATTGGGTAACTCCATGAAGAAAGGCCTCAATGAACTCAGAAAGACAGTTTCGGAATCATGTTTAAGCATGCAGCTGGCTTCCTGACTGTTTCGGGAACCAATATGCATGGAACCACACCATGTCAGAACCATCTTTGAAATATATTTTAGTATCGTTTAAAAATACATTTGTAACATGTTGTGATCCTGTCTGCACTGGCTGGCCAAACCAAGAGCCTGCTCTTTCCACCACTCTCACTGATCGAACTAGAATAAGGCTCAAATTAGAAACAGGATTTAAACACTGATTTGGCTCACCATCCAAGGCACGTGACATTCAGGTAACAGCACTTCTGAATGGCAGGCAGTCAAAACATTTCAAAGAGAGAAAAAGCTCTGCTTCTATTTCATTCAGATATAACTTCTTTGGTCCTGTGCAAGAATACCTTACCAGGAAGTGGACCACAAGTGACTAACAAACTCTTTTCTACTTCTGAATTTATCTACGGAACACAATTAAACCCCACTTACAGGAAACAAAACGCTGTAATATCTACAACAGAAAGAGAACAACCTTGTTCGCATAAGCCAGTTGGCTGATTAAGTTTATTTCAGCAATCATCATCCTATTATAGGTCCCAGCTGGAAATGACAGTACATCTAAATCACAAGGCCATTCAACTTTTGCATCCCTATACTGAATCAGTGAATAATAATTAAGTAATAGTAATTTTATGGCTTTATCCTCACTTTTAGTGTAGCCAAGCTAGAAGAACAGATTTTTAAAAAGTTTATAGCTCAGACTAAATAATAAAATAAAATAAATAATGGTTTAACATTCTACCCAGACAGCAAAGAACAGTTCTAAACTTGAGGAATAATTTTTCTCCAACTAGATTTGACAAGCATAACTCCACTGAGGCCAGATCTATACTAGAAATGGTTTGCTGGTATCACTCTCCCAGCAAACACTCATAACACAGCTTCTGTCAGCAAAATACAAGCTACTCCTTTGCTGCTGGAGCTTATACAGGTTTGGAGAGTGAAATAAGCTATACCAGAAAAAGCACTTTTACATGAGCATAACCGAGTACACATTAGCTCTTCTGCTGATCTAGTTCTTTGGGTTTTGTTTTCAATAATCACACTTCTAGCATACTGTTGTATTGGCAAAGCTTACAAGTGCAGACCTGCCCTGCAGACTTTGATGGAATTACTCTTGATCTACATCAGCAAAACAGAGAAAAGAATTAGACGCTAGCGGTAAAAACTGCCTAAAGGCCTAAGTGGATTAGAAGCCTGGGTCCCACTGCAAAAGCAACTTAAGCGTTTGGGAGCCTAAGACTTGGTCTACACTGCCAATTTAAAAAAATCCACACCCCGAGATAGTTATACCAACCTAATGCAGAAGTGGCCAAACTGCAGCTTGGTAGCCACACATGGCTCTTGAATGAAAAAGTGTGGCTCATGGAAGAATGTCAGCAATCAGTTTAGTAGGTAAAAGCATATGGCTATATGCCTCAGTGTAGCTCTTGAAGGCTTAATAATCAACTTATGTGGCTCTTGAGTTCCACAAGTTTGGCTATCCCTGGACCTAATGCCTGGTGTAGACAGCTCTGTTGATGGAAGGGCCTCTCCCAACAACATAGCTATTGCATCTTGGGAAGAAGACATACCTGTGCTGAAGACAGAAGCTCTACTGTCAGTAGAGACAGCATCTTCACTCAGGTTACGTATACACTAGACTGGAAACCTTGCCATGGCACTGACATTGTGCTGTTCACACCAGCACTTTTAGTAAAATGTACATAAGGAGGATTCTTTCCAGAACAGACAGACAAAAGTGCTAGCGTAGCCATAGCCTAAGGCTCCTATAAACTCTCTAATGTCGCTACTCTAAGCCATAGGAGAGAGCTCTCACATCAACTTAACTACTCCAAGCAGGTGAGTAGCGGTAGCAGCTCTCCTGCCAACAGAGTGCTATTTACACCAAAACTTTGGTCAGCGTAACTCGCATTGCACAGAGAGGTGTCTCTTTCACATCTGTGACCAACCCAAGTTCTAGCACTCTGTCTCATTGAAAGTCAATGCAACTGTAAGGCAAGCAGCTCTTAATTGTGTTTCATAATTGGTATATCAAAGACAAAAATACAAAAGAATGAAGTCAGCAAAATGGTTACCCAACCTTTTCTCTCTCCCCCACAATACTGCAGAAAGCCAAATGGAATTTTAAAAGAGCAATACATTAAGTTCCTGTTTCCAAGAAAGGATTTGTTCTCACTACTGTCACCCCTTTACATCTTTGCCACAGATGTTTTCCACCCTTATTTCATATAAATACAACATTCAGTTAAGAGATAAAGCAGGTTCCTTAAACTGATAGCATCAGGAAACAATTCATTTGTTTGATATGGTTTGGAAAGAGCTTGAAGTCATCTAAAAATAGGTTCAAATAAGCATAATTGTGTCAACAAGACTGCGACAGATACAAAAGGTGCCTATCAATCCAGTGTCTTAGCCCTAATCAGAGAATACTAAAGTCAACAGAAAACCTACGTGCACAACATCTTTAGATTTTAAAAATCCTTGAAAACAATCAGAAGTTTAGGGCTGGAAGAAACTCACAAGGTCGTCATCATTCTTGTCCAGCCACACTGCACAAAGGCAGGGTTCAGGATACCTGGTATTTGTCAACTTATTCTTAAGAACCACAAATGACCAGGATTCCACAACCTCCCTAGGTTACCAGTTCCAGTGTTACAGTTTGAAAGATCTTCTTAATATTTAACTCAGTGGTTCCTAACCTTTTTCAGGCTGGGAGGCCCTTTTTAACAAAAATAATCTTTGTGGCCCCCCCAGCTGATTATGTAATCTGGCCCACGCGGGTAGACTCTGGCCGCGCCACTGGGCCAGCCAGAGAGCAGCATTGCTGCCACCATGGCCCATGCCGCTGGGGAGCTGAGCCATGGCAGCTATGGCCCACTGCCCTTGCCCCTGCCAGGGAGCTGCCACGCCTCCATCCTCCTGCCAGGATCCAGCCATGGGCAGGGAGAGGCAGCCCTGGAGGGGAGCATCAGGGCTGCAGCTGGATTCCGGCCCCAGTAGGAAGAGGCTCCACAGACCCCCTGCAGCATGTCCACGGCCCCTGGGGTCCCCAGACCACAAGTTGGGAGCCACTGATCTAACTTAAACCTTCCTCATTGTGGTGTAAACTTAGCTAATTACTTCCATGATGACTTCTTTAAAGCTAAAAAAGCAAGGAGTCTTGTGGCACTTAAAGACTTTAAAGACACTTTAAAGCTGAGTACCCATCCATGCATAGACCCAAAAGAATAGCAGTTCCTGGTTTGGATGGAGATTGAATATCAGTAGGACACACCCATTCCCTCACTTGGCTTGCAAGCTTGCTTTCCCATCCCTTCATAAGTCTTCCTTCAAATACTTGAATGAGGAAGTGGGATCTTCTCCCACGAAAGCTCATGCAAAAAATAAATCTGTTAGTCTTAAAGTGCCACACAACTCCTTGTTGTTTTTTCAAATACTTAGTCAGTTGTAAATCAGTCCTCCAATACCAGGTGCACCACAGGACCCAAGGAGTCAGATAAGACAGCACAGTGGCTTAATGCACTGAAGTGGGAGTCAGAAGTTCTAGGTTCTCACTTTCCCAGGTCCCCACCAGCCTATCACGTGAACTTCAAGTAGTCATTTCTAACCTCTGTGCCTCAGCTTCTTACAGAAATATTTTCATGAACCACAAGCACAGAGTAATTAATGAATGTTTTTAGAGTGCTTTGTGATCATCCAGCTGAAGGCATTATAGAAATCCCAAGCGCATGTATATCTACTGTGCTGAAGCCTGAACTGGGAGGCACAAAGGATTCTGGAAGCAAGTTTCTGAGCCCCTGATTTAAAGGCTTCTATCTTGGTAGTGTTAAGAAACCCCTATACTAGCACCAGTCGCAAAGGTGTGAGAGCTGGTTTGCATATTCACTGATTGACTGTGATCCCCCACTGTGCAGAAAAGAATTGGAAATAGTTCTCCTCACAGAGCACTGACAAATCAACAAGAACTACTAATTAGCGGATAAAAATAGACATTGAAGAAAGCTTTTTTCTTTACACAAAGCCTGCACTCAGCTGCTGCAGCCTATAGCATTCCATTTTCCAAACACCAAAAGAACAGTTTCAAAGCCTCATATACACAAGATACAGATTCCAGAAGGCTGGCCATGTTAATCTATTTCAGCAAAACAAACAAGGAGTCCTGTAGCACTGTTAAAGGCTAACAAATTTATTTATCGCATGAGCTTTCATGGGAGAAAATCCCATTTTGTCAGATGCTTTGAAGACAGGGGAACTTAAGTATCTGATGAAGTGGGATTTTCTCCACAAAAGCTCATGCGATAAATAAATCTGTTAGTCTTTAAAAGTGCCATAGGACTCCTCCTTTATTTTGCTGAACTAGACTGACAGTTATCCCTTTGAACGAGCCCTGTGGCACTTCTGAAGACCAACAAATTTATTTATCACATGAGTTTGCATGGGTATAATCCCATTTAACTAGACACATGAAACAAGGTACAGAATGGCAGAACCTCTCCCATTCATCACAAAATGAAATTAGGTACCCATCCTATAAAATACTCAGTGTCTCTAAACACTCTCTACACCACAGACTTGAGTGGAAGTAAGCAAGCATCTCACAGGATGAGGCCGTTAATCTCCATCAGCCAAACTCAGCTTCCTAACTACAGGCTCATCTACAATTAAAATTTACAGCAGCACAACTACACTGGTACAGCTATAAAAGCACTTGTATAGGTAGCCATGCTATGTGGACAGGAGAAAGCTCTCCTGCCGACGTCATAAAACCATCTAAACAAGGGGGGAAGCTATGACAATGGTAGAACACCTCCTACTGACATAATGCTGTCGACACAAGTGTTTATCAGTAAAACTCACCTAGGGTTACCAAATGTCAGGCAAAAGGAGGACATGTCCTCCTTTTAACCTTCATGTCCTCAATCCTTTAGGCATTTTAAAATACATGATTTTGTCTGGCTTTTTGCTAACAGGGGGTTAAAGTATGCTGGAATGCCCAGAACACCCTATTTTTAGGGGGAAGAGCTCCAGGGCCCCCTAAAAACAGAAGAATGTTATATTAATACTACATTTTCTCCACGTGTCCTCCAGTGTCCTCCTTTTCGTACTTCCCTGTCCTCTCTTCCATGCTTTGCTATCTGATAACCCTGAACTCACCAGTGAGGGTTTGTTGTTTTTTCCCACACCCCTGAGCAACAAAAGTTTTTCCAGAACAAGTGCTAGGGTAGACAAGGCCCAATTCATAAGGCTTTCCTCCCACTGCAATCCAGTCGTTAGCTATTGTTTTGCTTGAAATAAATGGTTGAACACAGTTGAATTTATCATCTATGTGCCTACAGTGGTGGGCAACAGTTTACTTAGCACATGACATCATTTACGCCAATACCAATGAACTGCAATAGCTGAACAACTTTCACCACCACATGGGTCCTCTTTACGTGCTTTTTCACTTATTAAATGACAGTTTTTATAGCCAGTGAATAATGATCACTGACTAAGATGCCTGAGGCAAGTGCAGTATTTCCGAATTAATGCCTAAATGTAACTAAAGCTATCAAAATTGATCAAAATAAAAAGGTTTGCTTCAATACAAATTATTTGGCTCCTGAAATTATCACCAGATTAAACTGAAAATCAAATTAATCAGTGACTGAATGAAGTGGAAGCATGTGTAATCACAGACTACTGATCCAGCAGTCCGGAAACAAGAATGCAATTATATTTTACTGGACTGTGTCAGCTCCTCACACTGAGCTACTTTCCCACTAATACTACCCTCCCTTTCCCCCACCCACTCAAGAGAGAATGAAGTCTACTCACAGAAAATAAGTGTGGGGGGGGAAACGTACATTCTCTTTTAATCACGTAGCTCATCGTGATAACTGTCATTTTACTATGTCTTTTTTAACAAGTATGAAGCTGTATTAACTGGCTACATTTCAGCCTGAGAGAGGGCATCTTAAACAGCTTTGGATGTATTAGGAAAGTTCCATTAAGGCCTTCTCTACACAGGAAAACTTTTGTGGTATAACACAAAATATTAATTTCAACCAGTATTGTGATAGTGATATAATGCTAACATGTGTACACATATTCTGACACACAAGTGCTTTTTGTCAGTTCTAACTCTTGCTTGGGAAGGGGGTTGAGCTATCCTCCCCCAAACCCCACACCTTTCTTCAGCTAACTGAGTTGAGTTAACAGGATTGGGAAACACACCCCTTTCTGTTCAGGGCCACAGGAAGCTTTGCTTTGCCCTTTACCACCCACTCAAACAAACTAGAGTCTATCAAGATCTATCAGTGATAAGACTCTCATGTTTATATTTTAAAAAAGCAAGTTTAACATGTAAAATCTATAAACTGTCAATTGGCCTACTTTCAGAAATTTCTGTTCACCTTATAACAGGACAGAGGATCACTTCCCTCTTTTTGTGAGATCCCTTTTTTCTGTAAATATTTTATAGCTGTTTTAAATACCTTTGAAAATAAAGATTTAAACTGAAAAGATAAAGCTTGAGAAAGGGAATATTTTAAGACCTTCAATGTAAGGATCATGATTATGAGCACCCTTCTCCCTTTCTGAGCAGTACTAAAATACTTTATGCTAGTATCAAATAGCAACAGGTCAGCTGATCAACTCTTTTTCAGAGAATACAGCAAGTCTATGTATTGTATGTAAGAAAGCCCCCACCTTCACCTGGATAAATACACTAGTGTTAAATAATCCAGTTCCATAGATAAACCACCAAGGGAAAGGAAAATTAAATTGGACATAAGGATTAGGAGACCATGTGTTTCAGATGAGATCAAGCAAAGATACCAAGAAGGCTATTTCAACCAGAAGGGGTTGCAGATGCAGTCTTGCAGAGGAAAAGGCTTCTTTGAATGAGCAGTGGGGTCATATGCTCTTGAGTGTCCTCAAGGCTTAAGTGTATCAAACAGAACAAGGAAGCATAGCAATAAAAGCCTTGGCCAAGATTTTTAAAAAATAGGGTTGTAATATTAAGCCCTCCTTAAACCTATATCCAGGTACATCAATGACCTGATTTTCAAGAAGCACTCAGCTGCCCCCAATTGAATTGATTTCGGTGTGTGCTGCTGGACGTACAGCACCAATGATAATCAGGCCACAGTCCATAGTTAAGTGTGGAAACAGAGATTTAGAGTTTTAGACACCCATGTCTGAATTTCTGCATGCTAACTTTAAACAAAGTTAGCAACTTGGAAAGCAAGGCACCACTACCTTAATCTTTGGCTGCATCCCAAATTCTTTCCCTCTCCACCCCCGTTACATTGCGCTATTTACTATGAAAGAGATTAGCTGTCCAGAAATTTGGGGAAAGCTAAAGCTCCCAGGTGAGTGGTTCCCAGAGGCAGCACATACCCTCAACAGTGGCCAAACATCAAACTTTCAACAGCAGCCGGGAATAACCCATCTCCACCTGCAACCCAGCGAAATGCGGTGGGCATCATAAGACGAGCTTTGGTTCCCTCACTTCCCCAGCCTCTTTGGATTGCGTCTTGCCCACAAAGACAAGCACGGCATGGAGTCGGATGGTATGCACTAAGTCAGTATTCCCTCCAGATCCTGAAATTAGGGGGGGTGGAAGGGGTTACTGGGGAGCTCACTAAATTGGTGTAACACTGGTACTAGCTGCCAACTGGGGAGGGGGTGTTGGGAAATTCGGGGGGGGGGGGTGAGGGAAATCCCTGCACTAAGTGAAGAGAGCGCTGGGTGGAGGCAAAAGGCAGGTAGGGAAAATAAGGGAAGGAGGGTGCAGAGAGAAAAGGTGAACGGGCAACACGCAAGGAGGGAGAGGGGGCAAGAGCCAGGGCACTGGGGGGGAGGCAGAGGGGGTTAGTCACAGGCGGGGGGGGGGGCGGGGGGGGGCCCCGGCCCCAGGCCGTGGGGAGCGGGGGGAGGGGGCCCAGCCCCTCGCGGTGGGTGGGGGACGGTCTGGGGGTGGGGGCGGGGGCGGCGCCGCCTCACCTGCCCGGGTCCGGGTCCGGTCCCGCCCCGGCTCCCGTCCGCGCTGCCCCGCGGCCGCGGCCGCCCCCGCCTGCGAGTCCGCTCGGCGCGTGCCCGGCTCCGCAACGCCCCGGAAGCGCGGCAGGCGGCCGCCGGCGGCGGCGCGCGGGGCATGTCGGGACCGGTAGTCCGGGGGAGGGGCGGTAACTCGGGGTGCTGGGTGGGGGTAATGGGGGGATGGGACAAGGGGTAGTTCGGGGGAGGGATATGGGGCAGTTTGGGGTGAGACAGGGTAGTTTGAGGGTGGGATATGGGGCAGTTTGGGGAGAAGTGGGGTAGTCTGGGGTGAGACATAGGGTAGTTTGAGGGTGGCACATGGGGCAGTTTGGGAATCATAGAATCATAGAATCATAGGGTTGGAAGGGACCCCACAAGGTCATCTAGTCCAACCCCCTGCCAAAAAAAGCAGGACCACTCCCATTAGATCATCCCAGTCAGTGTTTTGTCCAGCTGGGACTTGAACACCTCCAGAGATGGAGATTCCACCACCTCCCTAGGCAACTTATTCCAATGCTTCACCACTCGCCTAGTAAGGAAGTTTTTCCTAATATCCAGCCTGGACCGCCCCAGCTGTAACTTGAAACCATTGCTTCTCGTTCTGCCCTCTGTTACTACCGAGAACAGTCGAGCTCCCTCCTCCTTGGAGCAACCCTTCAAGTAGTTGAAGGTTGCTATCAAATCCCCCCTCAGTCTTCTCTTCTGCAGGCTAAATAAGCCTAGTTCCTTCAGTCTTTCTTCATAGGGCTTGTGTTCCAGCCCTTTGATCATTTTGGTTGCCCTCCTCTGGACTCTCTCTAATTTGTCCATGTCCTTTTTGTAGTGGGGAGCCCAAAACTGGACACAGTATTCCAGATGTGGCCTCACTAGTGCAGAATAGAGGGGAATGATCACATCCCTCGATCTGCTGGCGACACTTCTTCTGATGCAGCCCAGTATGCCATTGGCCTTTCTGGCAGCAAGCGCACACTGCTGACTCATATCCAGCTTCCCATCCACCATGACTCCCAGGTCCTTTTCTCCAGTGCTGCTATTTAGCTGATCACTCCCCAGCCTGTAGCAGTACATGGGGTTTTTTCGTCCCAAGTGCAGGATTTTACACTTATCCTTGTTGAACCTCATGAGATTCCTCTTGGCCCACTGCTCCAGTTTGTCTAGGTCTCCCTGAATCCTGTCTCTGCCCTCTAGGGTGTCTACCGTTCCCCCCAGTTTGGTATCATCTGCAAACTTACTAAGTGTGCAATCTATCCCATCATCCAGATCATTGATGAAAACATTGAACAGAACTGGCCCCAGGACCGACCCCTGGGGCACACCACTTGTTACTGCCTGCCAACTTGACATGGAGCCATTGATTCCTACACGCTGAAACCGTTGTTCTAGCCAGTTTTCTATCCACCTTACAGTCCATGCATCTAACCCATACTTCCTTAATTTGCCAATGAGAATGCTGTGGGAAACCGTATCAAAAGCCTTGCTAAAGTCAAGGTATATCACATCAACGGCTCTTCCCGCATCCACAAATCCAGTCATCTCATCATAGAAGGCGATGAGGTTGGTCGGCATGATTTACCCTTGGTAAATCCATGCTGACTGTTCCTGATTACT
>VOCP01066373.1:0-12177 GCA_007922195.1 Podocnemis expansa | reverse complement strand
GAAGCTGATCACAAATCATTTGTGGTTGGTTTTCCCTACGCCCCCCCCGACTCCCAGGACTTCCTGAGTCGGTTCTGGGAGCAGCACAGCACAGCGAGATCATACTCACCGTGATCTACTCCCAGAAGGGTGGACTGACAGCAGGGAATTTGCCGCTGTCAGTACAGACATACCCTAAGTACTGTCTTTATTGCAGCCATGCAGCTGCAGCAATTTTAACTAAGAACAAGCCCTCAAGCCTTGTCTACATTAGGAACTTTGTCGACAAAAGTCAGCTTTTGTCAACAAAACAGTCTTGGCATACACACTAAATTCCCCTCTTTGCCAACAAAACTGCTCTGTTTTGCCAATAAATAAAACCACCTGAACAAGTGAGTGGCGCAGAGCTTTTCTAAGCAAAGCTAAGGCAGCACAGTGCCACTGTGTCCTCTTGGAGCCCTGGAGAGCTGTCATACTCACTAATTTCACTGTGCAGAGCAGTGAAACTGACAAGTAAAGGGGGGGCCCAGCTTTGGCTGCTGGGGCTCACCCATCCTGGGGAATGGGGGCAGCCACCAGGACTCACCTCTCCATAGCAGGAGTGAGGCTTTCAGCCACTGGGGCTCGCAGCATAGACCAGCCCTAACTGTCTCAAACCAGAACAAATCCTTCAAAGGAAGAGATCATCCCCAATTCATTTACTAGATGGAAATGTTTATATCCAGAGTTTATGTTGGAACCTCATTTTCTCTATCTACAGCCAGGTCTACAATGACCGTGGCAAATTCGCCACTGTCAGTTCAAGCTTTCCATTCAATTGAGCACTCAATGAAGACCCACTCAACCCATCTGGAAGCAGACACAGTAAAATGCCACAGTAAGTAGGCATGAGGAAGTCCAGGAGAAAGGCAAGTTATTTTACATAGCTTGCATTTCTCCCTTTGACTGGCACCAAAATCGACAGCCAGTGTAGATCTGGCCTATAAGTTCCTGTTAAATGTTTCACTTTGGGGGGCAGGGAGATGAAATTTCTCTGCCTTTTCTTCCTCCCCTTCAAACTGAGATTTCACAACTGTGCAATAAATGTCTCACTTTGAAAGAATGTCACTATAATTAATGGAAACCTCACAGTAAACATGCTCCCATCAAAGTATATTTCATAAAGAAAGCCACCCCACTGCAGAGACAGACTATTAAATGAAGATACACATTATGACACGGAAAAGATGATCCAAAGGAAGCATAAAAATGAAACCTGACCAGATAGTCAAACCAGAGAATCCAAAGAAACATGTCAGAACTGAATACATAGTTATTTCAAGCACAAAGATGTAAGGGTTAGAATATTAATCGCTGACATGGTAAAAGCCCATTTCTATGATGCACGTGCATTTGTGCAATTTGCATTCCAGTAGTACTTAAAGGCTCCAGGTGAGACTGGACACCACCTAGAATGATGGGGCCAAAACATATACAGGCAGCAACACTCTTATTAATGCAGAGAGGATGAGAGAGGAAACAAAATCATGCTGTAAAGTGACTTACTCTTGTCACAGGGTATGTCAGCATCAGAACCAGGAAAAGAACCCAGGCTTCAGGGGTCCTAACAGTCTTCTTGTACCTTACTTTACAAATTTGTTGTGTGTTTCCAAAGATTAATCCCTCCTTATGACAACCTTCTATAGCCAATGACTGCACTGCATTTAAAGCTGGGGTCTCAAAATCAAATCACCAAGAGGGCCTCATGTGACCTAGTATGTTAGCCTGAGGACCGCACCACAGAAAACTTTTCATACAGCCATATTGCAAACAACAACAATAGTGTTGTTGCGGGCCACAGGAAATAACTTTAGGGGCCGCATGCAGCCTGTGGGCCACAAGTTTGAGACCGTCGATTTAAAGGAACTTTTTCAAGACATCTTAAAAAGCCCAGTAAATATGTCACAATGATGAAATTCAGTTTTCTCTGTATTAGTAACAACTTAAGCCCACCACATATCTTCTATATAAGACCCATACCTCCATAGGGAAGCCGTATACTTTAATACTCCAGAATAGTAGTCACTCACCACTAAATACAGTATAAAATGAGGCAGGCAGGATGGAGACTTCAGATACAGCAGCTATGTACTACCAATAATGAGCTAAATTTTCCACATCCCTCTAATCCTTGCTGTCCTCCCTATTCAGCAATAATAATCAAGTACCTATCAGACAAATGTAACAGGACAGCACTTCTAAAGTTAGTAATACATTTACTGCAAATCCTTGACTCAGGCCCTAAAGAGGGATCACACTGAGTTAGCAAGAAAGAACTTTCCCCAAAGTAAGTCTGTAAACATTACATGCTTTGGCCTTTGCTGCCATTCCAGCGCAAAGTGCAGAAAGTTAATAGAAAAACCAGTGGCCTGAAGCCACAGCTAGTTTTAAAGCACTGCCGTAAAACACAGCTGCCAAGGAAGGCATTACATCCACTGCTCATTGGGTAACTCCATGAAGAAAGGCCTCAATGAACTCAGAAAGACAGTTTCGGAATCATGTTTAAGCATGCAGCTGGCTTCCTGACTGTTTCGGGAACCAATATGCATGGAACCACACCATGTCAGAACCATCTTTGAAATATATTTTAGTATCGTTTAAAAATACATTTGTAACATGTTGTGATCCTGTCTGCACTGGCTGGCCAAACCAAGAGCCTGCTCTTTCCACCACTCTCACTGATCGAACTAGAATAAGGCTCAAATTAGAAACAGGATTTAAACACTGATTTGGCTCACCATCCAAGGCACGTGACATTCAGGTAACAGCACTTCTGAATGGCAGGCAGTCAAAACATTTCAAAGAGAGAAAAAGCTCTGCTTCTATTTCATTCAGATATAACTTCTTTGGTCCTGTGCAAGAATACCTTACCAGGAAGTGGACCACAAGTGACTAACAAACTCTTTTCTACTTCTGAATTTATCTACGGAACACAATTAAACCCCACTTACAGGAAACAAAACGCTGTAATATCTACAACAGAAAGAGAACAACCTTGTTCGCATAAGCCAGTTGGCTGATTAAGTTTATTTCAGCAATCATCATCCTATTATAGGTCCCAGCTGGAAATGACAGTACATCTAAATCACAAGGCCATTCAACTTTTGCATCCCTATACTGAATCAGTGAATAATAATTAAGTAATAGTAATTTTATGGCTTTATCCTCACTTTTAGTGTAGCCAAGCTAGAAGAACAGATTTTTAAAAAGTTTATAGCTCAGACTAAATAATAAAATAAAATAAATAATGGTTTAACATTCTACCCAGACAGCAAAGAACAGTTCTAAACTTGAGGAATAATTTTTCTCCAACTAGATTTGACAAGCATAACTCCACTGAGGCCAGATCTATACTAGAAATGGTTTGCTGGTATCACTCTCCCAGCAAACACTCATAACACAGCTTCTGTCAGCAAAATACAAGCTACTCCTTTGCTGCTGGAGCTTATACAGGTTTGGAGAGTGAAATAAGCTATACCAGAAAAAGCACTTTTACATGAGCATAACCGAGTACACATTAGCTCTTCTGCTGATCTAGTTCTTTGGGTTTTGTTTTCAATAATCACACTTCTAGCATACTGTTGTATTGGCAAAGCTTACAAGTGCAGACCTGCCCTGCAGACTTTGATGGAATTACTCTTGATCTACATCAGCAAAACAGAGAAAAGAATTAGACGCTAGCGGTAAAAACTGCCTAAAGGCCTAAGTGGATTAGAAGCCTGGGTCCCACTGCAAAAGCAACTTAAGCGTTTGGGAGCCTAAGACTTGGTCTACACTGCCAATTTAAAAAAATCCACACCCCGAGATAGTTATACCAACCTAATGCAGAAGTGGCCAAACTGCAGCTTGGTAGCCACACATGGCTCTTGAATGAAAAAGTGTGGCTCATGGAAGAATGTCAGCAATCAGTTTAGTAGGTAAAAGCATATGGCTATATGCCTCAGTGTAGCTCTTGAAGGCTTAATAATCAACTTATGTGGCTCTTGAGTTCCACAAGTTTGGCTATCCCTGGACCTAATGCCTGGTGTAGACAGCTCTGTTGATGGAAGGGCCTCTCCCAACAACATAGCTATTGCATCTTGGGAAGAAGACATACCTGTGCTGAAGACAGAAGCTCTACTGTCAGTAGAGACAGCATCTTCACTCAGGTTACGTATACACTAGACTGGAAACCTTGCCATGGCACTGACATTGTGCTGTTCACACCAGCACTTTTAGTAAAATGTACATAAGGAGGATTCTTTCCAGAACAGACAGACAAAAGTGCTAGCGTAGCCATAGCCTAAGGCTCCTATAAACTCTCTAATGTCGCTACTCTAAGCCATAGGAGAGAGCTCTCACATCAACTTAACTACTCCAAGCAGGTGAGTAGCGGTAGCAGCTCTCCTGCCAACAGAGTGCTATTTACACCAAAACTTTGGTCAGCGTAACTCGCATTGCACAGAGAGGTGTCTCTTTCACATCTGTGACCAACCCAAGTTCTAGCACTCTGTCTCATTGAAAGTCAATGCAACTGTAAGGCAAGCAGCTCTTAATTGTGTTTCATAATTGGTATATCAAAGACAAAAATACAAAAGAATGAAGTCAGCAAAATGGTTACCCAACCTTTTCTCTCTCCCCCACAATACTGCAGAAAGCCAAATGGAATTTTAAAAGAGCAATACATTAAGTTCCTGTTTCCAAGAAAGGATTTGTTCTCACTACTGTCACCCCTTTACATCTTTGCCACAGATGTTTTCCACCCTTATTTCATATAAATACAACATTCAGTTAAGAGATAAAGCAGGTTCCTTAAACTGATAGCATCAGGAAACAATTCATTTGTTTGATATGGTTTGGAAAGAGCTTGAAGTCATCTAAAAATAGGTTCAAATAAGCATAATTGTGTCAACAAGACTGCGACAGATACAAAAGGTGCCTATCAATCCAGTGTCTTAGCCCTAATCAGAGAATACTAAAGTCAACAGAAAACCTACGTGCACAACATCTTTAGATTTTAAAAATCCTTGAAAACAATCAGAAGTTTAGGGCTGGAAGAAACTCACAAGGTCGTCATCATTCTTGTCCAGCCACACTGCACAAAGGCAGGGTTCAGGATACCTGGTATTTGTCAACTTATTCTTAAGAACCACAAATGACCAGGATTCCACAACCTCCCTAGGTTACCAGTTCCAGTGTTACAGTTTGAAAGATCTTCTTAATATTTAACTCAGTGGTTCCTAACCTTTTTCAGGCTGGGAGGCCCTTTTTAACAAAAATAATCTTTGTGGCCCCCCCCAGCTGATTATGTAATCTGGCCCACGCGGGTAGACTCTGGCCGCGCCACTGGGCCAGCCAGAGAGCAGCATTGCTGCCACCATGGCCCATGCCGCTGGGGAGCTGAGCCATGGCAGCTATGGCCCACTGCCCTTGCCCCTGCCAGGGAGCTGCCACGCCTCCATCCTCCTGCCAGGATCCAGCCATGGGCAGGGAGAGGCAGCCCTGGAGGGGAGCATCAGGGCTGCAGCTGGATTCCGGCCCCAGTAGGAAGAGGCTCCACAGACCCCCTGCAGCATGTCCACGGCCCCTGGGGTCCCCAGACCACAAGTTGGGAGCCACTGATCTAACTTAAACCTTCCTCATTGTGGTGTAAACTTAGCTAATTACTTCCATGATGACTTCTTTAAAGCTAAAAAAGCAAGGAGTCTTGTGGCACTTAAAGACTTTAAAGACACTTTAAAGCTGAGTACCCATCCATGCATAGACCCAAAAGAATAGCAGTTCCTGGTTTGGATGGAGATTGAATATCAGTAGGACACACCCATTCCCTCACTTGGCTTGCAAGCTTGCTTTCCCATCCCTTCATAAGTCTTCCTTCAAATACTTGAATGAGGAAGTGGGATCTTCTCCCACGAAAGCTCATGCAAAAAATAAATCTGTTAGTCTTAAAGTGCCACACAACTCCTTGTTGTTTTTTCAAATACTTAGTCAGTTGTAAATCAGTCCTCCAATACCAGGTGCACCACAGGACCCAAGGAGTCAGATAAGACAGCACAGTGGCTTAATGCACTGAAGTGGGAGTCAGAAGTTCTAGGTTCTCACTTTCCCAGGTCCCCACCAGCCTATCACGTGAACTTCAAGTAGTCATTTCTAACCTCTGTGCCTCAGCTTCTTACAGAAATATTTTCATGAACCACAAGCACAGAGTAATTAATGAATGTTTTTAGAGTGCTTTGTGATCATCCAGCTGAAGGCATTATAGAAATCCCAAGCGCATGTATATCTACTGTGCTGAAGCCTGAACTGGGAGGCACAAAGGATTCTGGAAGCAAGTTTCTGAGCCCCTGATTTAAAGGCTTCTATCTTGGTAGTGTTAAGAAACCCCTATACTAGCACCAGTCGCAAAGGTGTGAGAGCTGGTTTGCATATTCACTGATTGACTGTGATCCCCCACTGTGCAGAAAAGAATTGGAAATAGTTCTCCTCACAGAGCACTGACAAATCAACAAGAACTACTAATTAGCGGATAAAAATAGACATTGAAGAAAGCTTTTTTCTTTACACAAAGCCTGCACTCAGCTGCTGCAGCCTATAGCATTCCATTTTCCAAACACCAAAAGAACAGTTTCAAAGCCTCATATACACAAGATACAGATTCCAGAAGGCTGGCCATGTTAATCTATTTCAGCAAAACAAACAAGGAGTCCTGTAGCACTGTTAAAGGCTAACAAATTTATTTATCGCATGAGCTTTCATGGGAGAAAATCCCATTTTGTCAGATGCTTTGAAGACAGGGGAACTTAAGTATCTGATGAAGTGGGATTTTCTCCACAAAAGCTCATGCGATAAATAAATCTGTTAGTCTTTAAAAGTGCCATAGGACTCCTCCTTTATTTTGCTGAACTAGACTGACAGTTATCCCTTTGAACGAGCCCTGTGGCACTTCTGAAGACCAACAAATTTATTTATCACATGAGTTTGCATGGGTATAATCCCATTTAACTAGACACATGAAACAAGGTACAGAATGGCAGAACCTCTCCCATTCATCACAAAATGAAATTAGGTACCCATCCTATAAAATACTCAGTGTCTCTAAACACTCTCTACACCACAGACTTGAGTGGAAGTAAGCAAGCATCTCACAGGATGAGGCCGTTAATCTCCATCAGCCAAACTCAGCTTCCTAACTACAGGCTCATCTACAATTAAAATTTACAGCAGCACAACTACACTGGTACAGCTATAAAAGCACTTGTATAGGTAGCCATGCTATGTGGACAGGAGAAAGCTCTCCTGCCGACGTCATAAAACCATCTAAACAAGGGGGGAAGCTATGACAATGGTAGAACACCTCCTACTGACATAATGCTGTCGACACAAGTGTTTATCAGTAAAACTCACCTAGGGTTACCAAATGTCAGGCAAAAGGAGGACATGTCCTCCTTTTAACCTTCATGTCCTCAATCCTTTAGGCATTTTAAAATACATGATTTTGTCTGGCTTTTTGCTAACAGGGGGTTAAAGTATGCTGGAATGCCCAGAACACCCTATTTTTAGGGGGAAGAGCTCCAGGGCCCCCTAAAAACAGAAGAATGTTATATTAATACTACATTTTCTCCACGTGTCCTCCAGTGTCCTCCTTTTCGTACTTCCCTGTCCTCTCTTCCATGCTTTGCTATCTGATAACCCTGAACTCACCAGTGAGGGTTTGTTGTTTTTTCCCACACCCCTGAGCAACAAAAGTTTTTCCAGAACAAGTGCTAGGGTAGACAAGGCCCAATTCATAAGGCTTTCCTCCCACTGCAATCCAGTCGTTAGCTATTGTTTTGCTTGAAATAAATGGTTGAACACAGTTGAATTTATCATCTATGTGCCTACAGTGGTGGGCAACAGTTTACTTAGCACATGACATCATTTACGCCAATACCAATGAACTGCAATAGCTGAACAACTTTCACCACCACATGGGTCCTCTTTACGTGCTTTTTCACTTATTAAATGACAGTTTTTATAGCCAGTGAATAATGATCACTGACTAAGATGCCTGAGGCAAGTGCAGTATTTCCGAATTAATGCCTAAATGTAACTAAAGCTATCAAAATTGATCAAAATAAAAAGGTTTGCTTCAATACAAATTATTTGGCTCCTGAAATTATCACCAGATTAAACTGAAAATCAAATTAATCAGTGACTGAATGAAGTGGAAGCATGTGTAATCACAGACTACTGATCCAGCAGTCCGGAAACAAGAATGCAATTATATTTTACTGGACTGTGTCAGCTCCTCACACTGAGCTACTTTCCCACTAATACTACCCTCCCTTTCCCCCACCCACTCAAGAGAGAATGAAGTCTACTCACAGAAAATAAGTGTGGGGGGGGAAACGTACATTCTCTTTTAATCACGTAGCTCATCGTGATAACTGTCATTTTACTATGTCTTTTTTAACAAGTATGAAGCTGTATTAACTGGCTACATTTCAGCCTGAGAGAGGGCATCTTAAACAGCTTTGGATGTATTAGGAAAGTTCCATTAAGGCCTTCTCTACACAGGAAAACTTTTGTGGTATAACACAAAATATTAATTTCAACCAGTATTGTGATAGTGATATAATGCTAACATGTGTACACATATTCTGACACACAAGTGCTTTTTGTCAGTTCTAACTCTTGCTTGGGAAGGGGGTTGAGCTATCCTCCCCCAAACCCCACACCTTTCTTCAGCTAACTGAGTTGAGTTAACAGGATTGGGAAACACACCCCTTTCTGTTCAGGGCCACAGGAAGCTTTGCTTTGCCCTTTACCACCCACTCAAACAAACTAGAGTCTATCAAGATCTATCAGTGATAAGACTCTCATGTTTATATTTTAAAAAAGCAAGTTTAACATGTAAAATCT
The DNA here is from genome assembly GCA_007922195.1 of Podocnemis expansa. Taxonomy (NCBI): domain Eukaryota; kingdom Metazoa; phylum Chordata; order Testudines; family Podocnemididae; genus Podocnemis; species Podocnemis expansa. The sequence continues at coordinate 3,279 of VOCP01066373.1, read as the reverse complement.
ATAAACTGTCAATTGGCCTACTTTCAGAAATTTCTGTTCACCTTATAACAGGACAGAGGATCACTTCCCTCTTTTTGTGAGATCCCTTTTTTCTGTAAATATTTTATAGCTGTTTTAAATACCTTTGAAAATAAAGATTTAAACTGAAAAGATAAAGCTTGAGAAAGGGAATATTTTAAGACCTTCAATGTAAGGATCATGATTATGAGCACCCTTCTCCCTTTCTGAGCAGTACTAAAATACTTTATGCTAGTATCAAATAGCAACAGGTCAGCTGATCAACTCTTTTTCAGAGAATACAGCAAGTCTATGTATTGTATGTAAGAAAGCCCCCACCTTCACCTGGATAAATACACTAGTGTTAAATAATCCAGTTCCATAGATAAACCACCAAGGGAAAGGAAAATTAAATTGGACATAAGGATTAGGAGACCATGTGTTTCAGATGAGATCAAGCAAAGATACCAAGAAGGCTATTTCAACCAGAAGGGGTTGCAGATGCAGTCTTGCAGAGGAAAAGGCTTCTTTGAATGAGCAGTGGGGTCATATGCTCTTGAGTGTCCTCAAGGCTTAAGTGTATCAAACAGAACAAGGAAGCATAGCAATAAAAGCCTTGGCCAAGATTTTTAAAAAATAGGGTTGTAATATTAAGCCCTCCTTAAACCTATATCCAGGTACATCAATGACCTGATTTTCAAGAAGCACTCAGCTGCCCCCAATTGAATTGATTTCGGTGTGTGCTGCTGGACGTACAGCACCAATGATAATCAGGCCACAGTCCATAGTTAAGTGTGGAAACAGAGATTTAGAGTTTTAGACACCCATGTCTGAATTTCTGCATGCTAACTTTAAACAAAGTTAGCAACTTGGAAAGCAAGGCACCACTACCTTAATCTTTGGCTGCATCCCAAATTCTTTCCCTCTCCACCCCCGTTACATTGCGCTATTTACTATGAAAGAGATTAGCTGTCCAGAAATTTGGGGAAAGCTAAAGCTCCCAGGTGAGTGGTTCCCAGAGGCAGCACATACCCTCAACAGTGGCCAAACATCAAACTTTCAACAGCAGCCGGGAATAACCCATCTCCACCTGCAACCCAGCGAAATGCGGTGGGCATCATAAGACGAGCTTTGGTTCCCTCACTTCCCCAGCCTCTTTGGATTGCGTCTTGCCCACAAAGACAAGCACGGCATGGAGTCGGATGGTATGCACTAAGTCAGTATTCCCTCCAGATCCTGAAATTAGGGGGGGTGGAAGGGGTTACTGGGGAGCTCACTAAATTGGTGTAACACTGGTACTAGCTGCCAACTGGGGAGGGGGTGTTGGGAAATTCGGGGGGGGGGGGTGAGGGAAATCCCTGCACTAAGTGAAGAGAGCGCTGGGTGGAGGCAAAAGGCAGGTAGGGAAAATAAGGGAAGGAGGGTGCAGAGAGAAAAGGTGAACGGGCAACACGCAAGGAGGGAGAGGGGGCAAGAGCCAGGGCACTGGGGGGGAGGCAGAGGGGGTTAGTCACAGGCGGGGGGGGGGGCGGGGGGGGGCCCCGGCCCCAGGCCGTGGGGAGCGGGGGGAGGGGGCCCAGCCCCTCGCGGTGGGTGGGGGACGGTCTGGGGGTGGGGGCGGGGGCGGCGCCGCCTCACCTGCCCGGGTCCGGGTCCGGTCCCGCCCCGGCTCCCGTCCGCGCTGCCCCGCGGCCGCGGCCGCCCCCGCCTGCGAGTCCGCTCGGCGCGTGCCCGGCTCCGCAACGCCCCGGAAGCGCGGCAGGCGGCCGCCGGCGGCGGCGCGCGGGGCATGTCGGGACCGGTAGTCCGGGGGAGGGGCGGTAACTCGGGGTGCTGGGTGGGGGTAATGGGGGGATGGGACAAGGGGTAGTTCGGGGGAGGGATATGGGGCAGTTTGGGGTGAGACAGGGTAGTTTGAGGGTGGGATATGGGGCAGTTTGGGGAGAAGTGGGGTAGTCTGGGGTGAGACATAGGGTAGTTTGAGGGTGGCACATGGGGCAGTTTGGGAATCATAGAATCATAGAATCATAGGGTTGGAAGGGACCCCACAAGGTCATCTAGTCCAACCCCCTGCCAAAAAAAGCAGGACCACTCCCATTAGATCATCCCAGTCAGTGTTTTGTCCAGCTGGGACTTGAACACCTCCAGAGATGGAGATTCCACCACCTCCCTAGGCAACTTATTCCACTGCTTCACCACTCGCCTAGTAAGGAAGTTTTTCCTAATATCCAGCCTGGACCGCCCCAGCTGTAACTTGAAGCCATTGCTTCTCGTTCTGCCCTCTGTTACTACCGAGAACAGTCGAGCTCCCTCCTCCTTGGAGCAACCCTTCAAGTAGTTGAAGGTTGCTATCAAATCCCCCCTCAGTCTTCTCTTCTGCAGGCTAAATAAGCCTAGTTCCTTCAGTCTTTCTTCATAGGGCTTGTGTTCCAGCCCTTTGATCATTTTGGTTGCCCTCCTCTGGACTCTCTCTAATTTGTCCATGTCCTTTTTGTAGTGGGGAGCCCAAAACTGGACACAGTATTCCAGATGTGGCCTCACTAGTGCAGAATAGAGGGGAATGATCACATCCCTCGATCTGCTGGCGACACTTCTTCTGATGCAGCCCAGTATGCCATTGGCCTTTCTGGCAGCAAGCGCACACTGCTGACTCATATCCAGCTTCCCATCCACCATGACTCCCAGGTCCTTTTCTCCAGTGCTGCTATTTAGCTGATCACTCCCCAGCCTGTAGCAGTACATGGGGTTTTTTCGTCCCAAGTGCAGGATTTTACACTTATCCTTGTTGAACCTCATGAGATTCCTCTTGGCCCACTGCTCCAGTTTGTCTAGGTCTCCCTGAATCCTGTCTCTGCCCTCTAGGGTGTCTACCGTTCCCCCCAGTTTGGTATCATCTGCAAACTTACTAAGTGTGCAATCTATCCCATCATCCAGATCATTGATGAAAACATTGAACAGAACTGGCCCCAGGACCGACCCCTGGGGCACACCACTCGTTACTGCCTGCCAACTTGACATGGAGCCATTGATTCCTACACGCTGAAACCGTTGTTCTAGCCAGTTTTCTATCCACCTTACAGTCCACGCATCTAACCCATACTTCCTTAATTTGCCAATGAGAATGCTGTGGGAAACCGTATCAAAAGCCTTGCTAAAGTCAAGGTATATCACATCAACGGCTCTTCCCGCATCCACAAATCCAGTCATCTCATCATAGAAGGCGATGAGGTTGGTCGGCATGATTTACCCTTGGTAAATCCATGCTGACTGTTCCTGATTACT
>VOCP01066148.1:0-17239 GCA_007922195.1 Podocnemis expansa | reverse complement strand
CCAGGGTTTTTGTTTTGCTTCTTTCCTTCCTTCCTTTAATCAGCATCATGAACTCAACCATGTCATGGTCACTATTGCCTAGTTTGCCATTTACCTTTACCTCCCTGATCAATTCTTCCTCGTTTGTGAGCAGCAGGTCGAGAGCTGCAAGGCCCCTGTGCTGAGCGTGGCAAAGGCTTTGCAGAGATCACAAAGCTAAGGATGCACCAGCGTGTGCACACCGGGGAGCGGCCATACCACTGCACTGACTGCAGCAGGGGATTTGCACAGCTCTCACCGCTGAGAACACACCAGCGCACACACACTGGGGAGCGACCATACCACTGTGCCAACTGTGGCAAGGCCTTTGCACAGATCTTAGGCCTGAAAGTGCACCAACACACGCATACTGGGGAGCGGCCATACTGCTGCACTAACTGCAGGATGGGCTTTGCACAGAGAAGACACCAGCGCACACACATGAATGGTCATACCACTGCCCCCAGTGTGGCAAGGCCTTTAGATGTGCCTCATATCTGAGAATGCACCAATACATCCACACTGGCGAGTGGCCACATCCCTGTGCTGACTGTGGCAAGGGCTTTGCACAGATGTCACAGCTGAGAAGTCATCAGCGCACGCACACAGGAGAGCGGCCATACCGCCGCACCGACTGTGGCAAGGCATTTGCACAGATCTCACACCTCAGAAAGCACCAACGCTTGCAAGCTGGGAAGCAGCCACATCACTGTTCAGAGTGTGGCAAGCACTTTGCACAGAGCTCGCAGCTGAGCGTGCACCAGTGCATGCACCAGGGAGAGGCCACACCACTAAAATGAGTGCAGAAAGAGTTTTTCAAACTGCTCAAAGCTGAAAACACATCAGCACACACATGTTGGGGAGCAACCATTCTGATGCACTGATTATGGTGAGAGCTTTGCATGGGCCACATTCCCAGGTTGAGCAGGGAGCAGCTGCACAGCTGTGATGCTGTGGCAAGCACTTTGCTAGATTGCCCATCCTCATCCAGAACCAGGTCATTCATGCGAGGGCCCGTCTGGCATAGCTCAGAAAGCCTGGCACAGAACCAGCAGGTGCAGACCAGGGTATGGTCCTGTCCCCATGTTGCCCAGAAAAGAAGTTGTGTGGGGCAGGGAAGGGGATTTGGCAGAGCAGCAACTGAGTGGCCTACTAAACAGTGTGACTGGCAAGAGTGTTTGCCTTAGTTACTGGGAGAATTCTGTGCTAACAAAGTAAAAATTCTGTGAACAGTATTAGGAGGCAGTTGGCTGGCAGGTTGGAAGGAAGAACAGGACATGCCAGGATCAGACAAGGTGATGGGGGTGAGGGTGGGACTGTGACTGGCTGCACAAGGCAACTGGGGTGAGGAACCAATGTAGTGGGGGGAATGGGAATTACTGTTGGACCGAGGTGGGGGATGTAGGAGCATCTGGATGAAGAGACTGGTGTGGAGGGGTTGATACAGATCAGATAAGCTAGGAGTGGGGAACTGAACTGAATTGGCAAGGAGAATCGGGGTTGGCCTCGGCAAGACAAGTGGCCCTGGATTGAGGTGGGGAGGAGGCAGGACTGGGAAAGGCTGGAGGGAACCAGACAGAAGGGAACAAACTTTGGGTTGCTGGGCTGACTCTTGCTGAGAATGCGGGAGGTATGTAAGCCTGGCAGGGCTGTGTGCAGAATTAAGGGGAGGCCAAGGTGTGTGATGTGTGTCTCCATTCAGGGAGTCTGATCTCTCCTGAGCTGTAATAGGATTGGATCATAGGGTTGGAAGGGACCTCAAGAGATCATTGAGTCCAACCCCCTGGGGCTTGAACCTAGGACCTTCTGCATATTAAGCAGGGGGTGCTAGCCACTACACTTCCTTCTGTACTTTCTGCAAGTCTCTGATCTCTGTTCAAACCTTCACAGCCAGCTCCACTCCATAGTGTTCTGCTTGGCTCCTCATCAGCGTGTTGTAAATATCCATGGCAGCCATTAGTTCAGCTTGTCACTGGAGATGTGCTTCGTCCCCTCCTCCAGCAGGGCTGCTTGCAGGTTGTGCTCAAACTCGTCAGCTCTCTCTCTCCCTACTCTGCGAGAAACTGCTACAGCCGTTTTTCCCATGTCTTTATCCCATCCGTGCCCAAGAGGAATCAGGCCACTGCTTCCAGTCTGTGCTGGGAGAGAACTGAGAGTGATTCCAACAGCTGTGTCTGGTGCTGTGTGAGGTTCCTTCACCCCACACCTGGCTCATTTCCTACTCTTGTCACCGCAGCCCCCATTACCACTCTTCTCGTGTGATTGTGTATAGTTTAAAGCAAAGTATGGGTATGTCTTCACTGATGGCCAAAAAATCGCTGCTGTCAGCCTGGCATTCGGCGTGCCCAGAATACGGCACTGGACGTTCTAGGGGCAAGGAGGCAGAGGGGCAAAGCCAATCACAAGGGATTTGCGGTTGGCTTTCCCCAGTATGTAGGGGAGGCTTAGGAAGTCTCTGTCATTTATGCAAGGCATTTTACGTGCCTTACATAAATGACTGTCGACTGCCACCGAAAAGCTGCCCAAGTATAGACTAGGGCTATATTAAGTGAAGTCTTTATGGAATGCTCATGCTGTACAGAACGTTGTTACAACAATATGGTTTTTTCAGTATTGTGTGTGGTTATGGGGCTCCACTGCATAATATTCCCAAAGATGTGTCTCATGCCTTAAAACATATCCAGGCAAGTTCCAAAGGCCATGTCAGTCTAGTTTAGCAAAACAAACAAGGAATCTAGTGAAATCTAAAGACTTAACATATTTATTTATTGTATGAGCTTTCTTGGGAGAAAATCCCATTTCATCAGATGATTGAAGATGGAGAACTTCAAATGAATGGGAGGAAAATAAATGAAGGGAAGTGTAAGTTATAGGATCAGGTCAAACTGTCAAAGCAAATCAGTGTAGTTGTTTAGATTCAAACAGTGGAGAACAGCATAGTAGAGGTAGGTGAAGGAAAAAGAAAAGCAGAATTACCTGTTGTAATGAGAAAAGAAACCATATCCCATATTTAACTCTAAGTCAACAATGTCAAATCTGTATATGAATTCTAAGGCTTTTTTCTTAATACAACAGGTGAATTGAGCTCATCTTCCTCTGTATGCTGTTCTCAACTGTGAATCTAAACAACTGCTGCAGATGTATTGTGACAGTCTGACTTGACCATATGACTTACACTTCCCTGCATTTTTTTCCCTCCCATTCTGTAAGTTCTCTATCTTCAAGAGTCTGACAAAGTGGGATTTTTCTCCCATAAAAGCTCATGTGATTGTGGCAGTACCCTCCCAGAATCTGGTCCAGTACGCCACTATGACTTCGGCTGTGTTCACACACAGGGGGTTATTTCGATACGGTTGTTTCGAAACAGCTTGTATCGAAATAACACCTTATTTTGATATAACTTAATTCGAATTAACAGTTTGTTAATTTGAATTAAGGGGGAAAAGCTCAAAGCGAAATAACAGGTTCAGGCAACAGTTATTTCGAAACAAGTCACCGCTGTTTCGAAACAACATGTTCGCACGGTGTTGTTTCGAAACAATCATTTCGAAACAACGTTGTTTCGTCCCTGCATGGAGTTTAACTTGTTTCGAAACAACCGTGCATCATGCAAACAGCCTAAATCTTATTTCGAAACAACCTCTGTTGTTTCGAAATAAGAGGGCTGTGTGAACACAGCCCTCCTGATCTCCACCCCTGAACCCTAATTTATCCCACTTTGTCAGGTGACCACTCAGTCCTGAGTCAATCCACCCCAGTCTCCTGTGTGTAATCAGTCCTAGGCAGTGGGTGTGTGCCCTCTGGCCACTCAGACGATGGTCCCCAAGTGAGCACCTCCAGTCCCAGCTGGCACACTGGGAGCTTCCATCCTACAGGGATCGGGATTTGGGACCCTTCCCCAGTCACCACAGATTCATCGACCCATTTCTGCCATTTGACATTGATGGTCTCAAGTTGCGGTTAGGGAGGTCGAGGCTGGATATTAGAAAAAACTTTTTTACTAGGCGAGTGGTGAAGCATTGGAATGAGCTGCCGAGGGAGGTGGTGGAGCCTCCATCTTTGGAGGCGTTTAAGACCCAGCTGGACAAAACCATGAATGGGATGGTTTAGTGGGAACGGTCCTGCCTCAGGCAGGGGGTTGTACTAGATGACCTATGAGGTCCCTTCCAACCCTATGGTTCTATGATTCTATGAAATAGATAGGCCCAGCCTCACTCATTCAAACACTCTAAAGTCCACACAGCTTTAGATAAAACATACTAGTTTATTTATTAGGATATGATTTTAGATGACTACATAGCAAATCAATGCACAGTAATTTAAAAGGAGTCAGGAGTTATTCCAAGCAAATAAAAGATACAAAATGCATGCTAATCTAATTACACTATTCCAAGATCGCTCTTTAGTCTGTTTTGATTCTGACTCACAAGGCTGAATGCTGGTGGTGTTTAGCCAGCCTAGGCCCTGCTGACCATGTGGTATCCACATGGTCCAGTCTCTTGGAGTTGCTCCTAAGATGGGTTTTTCTGCCCAAAGCCAAAAGCTCTCTGCCCATTCAAATTGTCTGTATTTGTTTTGAGTCCCCCTTCGTTCCCCACTGCCCCGCCCCTCTTTCTCCTTGGCCATGGTGATTTCCTTTTTTCCACCTGAGTCAGGGAGTTCAATCTACATTGCCCTTGTCATGTATTTCCCCAGCCTCTGTGCTGAAATAGCCCTGCTGGTCTGTTTGTAACATGCTGCACGTCTGTTCACATACATGATGCTGCAGGAAACATGATACCATAACCACAAGGTAGAATATTCAAAAGGGAACCTTGCATGGCACAACTAGCATCAAACCACACAATTACATTACAAATATGAACAGAAAAGTTACATAGATCATAGCCTAGGGGTGCATGGATGTGCATCCCGTGACAATGATAAATAAATTTGTTAGTCTTTAAAGCACCAGAGGACTCATTTCTTTTGCTGAACTAGACTAACATGACTGCCCCTCTGGAACTTGCCAGGCACAACATTGTTTGTCACCTGACCCTGAAGCAGAAGTGTGTGATGCGCCCGAGGGGAGAAGGATATTTTAAAGGGAGACATTTGGGCACTTTTCCTCTCTTCCACTTTTATCTACTAACACCACCAAGCAACTGAAGTGCTGACCTGGGGGAGAAGCTGGGTGCAGGGGAATCTAGCCAGCTGATAGAGTCATCTGAGTTGTATGGATGCTGAAGTGTTAAGTTCAATTTAGAATGCTTTGGGCTTTTATTTATTTTGATTAATCCTGACTTCCTTTTCTCTGACTTATAATCACAAGTCTTTTGTAGTTCAATAAACTTCTGTTGTTTATTTCACCTAAGGCAACGTGTTCAGTTTAAGGCATGTTAGAAGCTCCATGTGAAGTGACAAGGCTGGTGCATTTCTATATCTTTGGCAAACTGACAAACATGTAAGCGTGCAGTGTTTACTGGCCAACAGTGACCATTGTTAAGATGGCAGTTCCTAGGGTTGCTTCTGGGGTTGGGGATATTGGCTGGTGTCAGTCTGTTGCATAAACTTTTAGTAATAACCACTAAATATAATATGACAACTCTGTGGTGGCTGGCTAGAAACTCTCACTCACTGAGTTTGGTTGATTTACTTGTTGGAGGCTTCTTGGACACTCAGGAGAAGAACTCACAGCAAACCAGATTAAGCCAGGCTCAATGAACAGGGGGATTAGGGTGACAGCACAATTCACCAGTACAGATTGTACTAAGGCAGTGGTTGTCAAAGTTCGGGTTGTGACCCAGTACTGGGTCTCAGACTTGCAGGTACTGGCTGGGGCGGCTCAACCAGTGGGCAACTAAGGCAGTGCCTTTGGGCTTCCCTCTCTCGCACCTCCCTGAGCTGACCACTCTGCCTCCAGGGGTGGAGCAGGCCAGCCCGTGGGGCAGGCTGTGCTTTCTCACCCCACCTCTGGCCTGGCTCTCCCCTGCTCCTAGGGAGGAACAGCTGGCCCAGGAGAGGGGTGGGAAAGGGAAGCCCAGCCTCTGGGCTGGCCCTTTCCACCCCTGGGCAGGCTGTTCTCTGCCATGGGGGCGATGTGAGCTGGCCAGAGAGGAAGCTGGGTTACATGCCCCCTACAAAACCAAAAGTCAGCATGGTGTGCCACAGCCCTTGAGCCAGGGCACCAGAGCTGCAGTGGGAGAGAGGAGGTAGGCAACTGCCTCTCACTCCGGAGCCGGAGACGTAACATACAGTAATATCAGCCTTCAGTGGAGAGCATAGAGACAAATGCCAGGGATGTGAAAGGAGTCCTTGGGATTAACAATGATGTGCTAATGGTTGTTCAAGCAATCGCTATATGCCTCCTCCTCTCTGATCCACTGTCTTCTTTTGGGCTTCTCTCAAATCATATGAAAAGGACTGAGGTCACTGGGAAGCAAACTTTGAGTTTTTTATCAATAGACTCAACGAAGAAAAGAAGAAAACTTTGAACATTCCCTTATGCCACCATTTCTGGGATCATTTGGGGGTGGGGGGAGGTGCAGTTATTTTTGAAAATTAGGACTTGCCTCTTTTTTCAGTGGGTTGAGAATTCCCTTGCTTGCAACAAAAGTTATAACTTGTTGATTTTAATACAAACTTTTTCTAGAGATTTTTTCCACTGATGATTAAAAAGAGAAGAGAAAAGCAAACTGTTCTAGTATGAACCTGTGTTAGAAAGTATGGTATGTTTTCTACAATTAGAACGCCTAAATAACACGTCAAACAAAACCTTAACTATTTCACTCATTTCTGATTATTAATTTTACGGGTATTCTGTAACCAATCAAGGTGCCATTGATCCCACTGCAGAATATTGTGGCAAGCACTGTGGAATACCAGTTCCTTCTGATATCTGATAGTATGCTGTTTGTAACTTGAACTTGGAGACAAGCACTGTAGATGCTCCAACCATAGGGTTACCAGATACCAAAGCATGGAAAGGAGGACAGGGAAGTACAAAAAGGAGGACACTGGAGGACGCATGCAAAAAAATGTAGTATTAATATAATAATCTTCTCTTTTTAGGGGGCCCTAAAATGCTTCCCCCCTAAAAATAGGGTTTTCTGGGGTGAGCCAGCATACTTAACCCCTGTAAGTAAAAGGCCAGACAAAATCATGTATTTTTAAAATGCCCGGTGGGTGGAGAACCTGAAGGTAAAAAGGAGGACATGTCTTCCTTCTGCCTAATGTCTGCTAACCCTATTGAAGGACAAGTCTCCATAGGCTCTACTAGCCTTTGAGACCACAGGATCGCACACACATTTCACGTTAGGCCTGTTCTACACACTTTTTATACCAGTATAGCTATCTCACTGAGGGATGTCATTTTTCACCAATTACAAGATATGATTGCCAGCTCCCAAGCTCCTGCCTTCAGCCTTCCAACTGTCCCAGCCAAAGCCTTCTCCTATCTGTTTCCTTATAATCCTCCAGGGCAGAAGCGAGAGGAGCTGCAGACTCACCACACTGCCCTCTGCTGATTTAAGACTGCTCAGATCATTTGCCGGGAAGTCTTAATGGTCACACCCTGACATTCATGGTCTCACGGGGCCCTAAAGACAATGAGGCCATTGTGGTTCTGCTGTGCAAAAGAGCAAAACAGAGGGAAGGTTAACAATGTGAGTGCTAAAGAGCTGTTGTTGATGGTATATCACAGGGGTGGCCAGACTTATGGAACTCAAGAGCCACACAAGTTGATTATTAAGCTTTCAAGAGCTGCACTGAGGCATATAGCCATATACTTCTACCTACTAAATCAATTTGCTGACATTCTTCTGTGAGCCACACTTTTTCATTCAAGAGCCACATGTGGCTCCCAAGCCACAGTTTGGCCACATCTGGTATATCATGATAAGTGGAGCTGCAGTCAGAGGGCCCATGTTCCTTACAGAGACCACTGTGGATGGTTCTAAAGGGGCAGCCATGTTAGTCTAGTAAAGCAAAACAAGCAAGGAGTCTTGTGGCACTTAAAGACTAACAGATATATTTATCTCATGAGCTTTCGTGGGAGCAAATCCCACTTCATCAGATGCTTTGAAGAGGGGGAACTTACAGAACTGGATGAAAATAAATGCAGGGAGCGTAAGACATGGGATCAGGTCATACTGCAACAGCAAATCAGAGCATTTATAAGGACTCGAACTCTAGGAAACAGCACGCAGAGGGAGGGTGAAGTCAAATTACCAGTTATAATGTGAAAAGAATCCATAGTCATGATTCAGCCTTGCTTTCACCAATCTAATCTGCATATTAGTTGAATTTCAGCTGTTTCTGTTCAAAGTCTTGATGTCCCATTCATTTTCTTGAGGACCATCGTTAACAAATCATCAGTGGAGTGATTAGGAAGATGGAAGTGCTCAGCAACTGTTTTTTTCTTTTTCTTTTTTTTTTTTTTTTGGTGTTGTGACTTCTTTTCACATTATAACAGGTAATTTGACTTCACCCTCCCTTTGTGTGCTGTTTCCTAGAGTTTGAATCCTTACAAATGCTCTTCTTTGAGCGCTGCTTGGATACATTCAGTATCAGGTGTACGCGCTGCAGCACATGATTGGCTGGAAACTTTCTTTAGCCTTAGCTTGTCAGGACAGGGCTGGCAGCCAATGCCCCTTGTCCACCCCGTGGCTGTATATATGGTTGCAGCCCTGCTCCTCCCCAGTTTTCTCTTTCCGCCCTCAGTGATGGTTACAGAACAGCCTGTTTCTTGCTTTTGAAAGTGCCTGTCTGCTCTGTTTTACGAGCGTTTTCACTGGAAGATCTGTTTGCGGACAACGCCAGTGCTCCTACTGAGTCCTTCCAACAGAAACCCAAACCCAAGGGACAACTCCCACAGGAGGTATCTTAAATGCCTGGGTGAGCTTCACCGGGTGGATTATGCTCCATTTGCAGATTTTTAAATGAAGAACTCTGGAAGACAGGGAGCGAAGGCTGCGTAATATTGCCCAAGAATGGGCCCTGTAGCCGACACCAGGTATGTCCATTACACCCAAGGATTCACTGGCCCCGCATGCTGAGCTGGCACTGGAGCCCTCTTGGCGCCATTCTCAGGCTATCAATAAAAGCCATGATGGCCTCTAACTTGGCACCGCATGCTCGGTTGGCACCAGAGCCCTCTTGTCGCTGCTCTCCAGCTATTGAATAAAAGCTGTGATTGACCTCTGATGCAGCACCATGTGCTGCGTGGGCACCAAAGCCCTCTCAGCGCCGCTCTCCGGCTACAAATAAAAGCTGCGATCGTCCTCTATCTTGGCACTGTGTGATCAGTCAGCACTGGAAGCCTCTTAGCGCCACTCTCCAGCTACAAATAAAAGCCGTGATCAGCCCTTGGCATCATGTGCTTGGTCGGCGCTGGAGCCCTCTTGGTGCTGCTCTCCAGCTATGAATAAAAGCTGCAATTGGCCTCTAACTCTGCACCACGTGCTAGGCTGGCACTGGAGCCCTCTCAACGCCTCTCTCTGGCTATGCATAAAAAGCAACGATCAGCCCCTAACTCAGCACTGCATGCTGGATTGGCACCGGAGTGCTCTCGGCCCCACTCTCCAGCTGTGAATAAACGACAGTGATCTGCATTTGGCTCAGCACTATTCAGTGCTGTGTGACCTTATCCCCGGCACCTCCTCTCCAAAGAAAAGGGCCGGAGCATCTGAGCACCACGCATTGGCAGCAGCACCTCATGCCAATCAGCACCAAGGCCCTTTCTGAGCTGCTCACTAGCAGAGCACAGGTAAGCGCCAACTTCAGCACTGAAGTGCTGGTGCCATTTGGGCTCTCTGCTCCGAGGGGGTGAGGGCCAGAGTCTGTCATGGTGCCATACACACCAGAGGACATTAAAGCAGCGGGGGCTCTTCAGCTCCTGAAATCACCAACAGGCCATCAAAGCAAATGGTAAGTCTGCTTTCCTTTCACTTTATCCAGTACTGGAGGGAGCTGCTCACTTCTTGGCCCCAGATCACTGTGGAACTGAGGGCTCCAACCCCTACGGCGCTGACACCTTGTCTCAGCACCGCAAGAAGGTCCAAGAGTGCATGCCTCAGGCCCAGCCTCCTACTGAAGGGTTCCCTGCACTGGCTTCTTCTTGGTACTGCACTCAAAGCTGGTTACCTCCCATTGAGGCCTTGCAAGGGGCGTTCCAACTCAGTACTATGGCCCCAGGAGAGGGCACCCCGGTACCAGGGTTGTCTCTTCCCCCCGCTAGAGTCATGAACCCAGGGCCAGGGTCTTACAGAGAAGACCCTACCACACTTCAACCCCTTTCCCCAGGTCACCACCTACCTGGCGGTCAGGTCACACCCCTCAAGGGGAACCAAGACCTCTTTTTTGACCTGGAGTTTGCATCTTCTCCAGTCACCATTATGATCCCTTTTCATGCTCGTGTCCTTGACATCACTGGGACACACTGGCCTGAACTGCCCTGGTTTACCCCCTGAGCTCCCAGGGGTCCAGGAGGTTTGACTTCCCAAGCCAAAGGCCTATTCAACTTCGGCCTTTCAGCTGAGAATTGCTAACCTTGTTTTAATAGATATTTTTTAGATTTGTGTAATGCTATGAAGAGTTTTTAGCAGCTTCTTCCTACAAGAACACTTGAAGGATTTGGATGCCTTCATTGAGGAAGGTGCCTTGGGCTCACGCGAAGCCCTTACAGTGGCATGGGATCCCTCGGACATGGCCAGCTGAGGCATTGCTACAGCCGTGGTTATGCACCAAGTGGCCTCTTCCAGGACCTACAGCAGTCCATATTAGATCTTCCCTTTCGAGGGCAGTCTCTCTTTGCCCTGGCCACTGACTCCCTGATCTGCAGCAACTGTGACCCTAGGTCAATCCTCAGAGCCCTGGGTATGCTTATTCCCCAGGTGCTTCAATGTTCTCCCAGCCCACTGCGACCACATGAACACTTGGGGTGAGGGCCTTCACGGTAGTCTCCCCCCGGCAAGCGAAACAGCTACCCTTTAGGGGCTCTTGGACTGCAGGTTGATGCCCTCTTTTCTCCCATTGAAGGTGATCAACTCCAATACAGTCGCCTTTCCCTCCATGAAACCCAGTCCTTGAACTTCAGGGTGGCACCCTAAATCGCTTATGTTAAATGCCCCCTTGCAGTCAGCCTTGCTTCTTCCTCCTCTCCAGTAACAATGCATCTCCCTCTTCCCTTACTGTACCCTTCAGGTCAAGTAAGGGCCTGGCAACTGGAGAACTCTCGTCACATGCACTCAGTTCTAGTCGCATGTGCCCTTGGAGCCTTGGTGGAAATCCGAGAGTGACAGAGGCATGAGAAGGGGGCAAATGATAAGCCCCCTTGCCACAACACCTACTCTGCGGCCCTTACTCATGGCTACAGCCTGCTGGGACACGTAGGGGAGGATACCCCATCCTCATACCCAGAGGCCCCTCTTCCTCCCCCACAAACCTCATCCAACCATTCCCCAGTCAGGCATACTGGGACAGGTATGCTTCCGCTTTGCTGGTCCCAAGAGCATTTCTTATTCGTGTTGGCCTGCAATGGATCTTGGGGGGAATTACTGAGGGATGGTATACCCTGCCTCGTAGGTGGTAGGTAAGAGGGCGAGCTTGTGTCCTCTTGTCCTCTACCTTTTCACTCCTTGCCTCCCCAGGTGTTCCCCTTTTTATTCTCAGGGCCATGGTCTTCAGACTCGTATTAAGCCTGTCGCTTGAGGCATCCTCAAGCTCCACTGTAGGGGTCAAGCCTCGTCAGCTCCCACCTCTCCTCCCTAAGGACATTCACCACATCACATTGGTCTGTCCGCCCATGGGCAAACCTCCCGTTTAGCCCTCTACTGGAACTCCCTCTGCTCTGGTGCCTCCCCCCAACCAGGCAAGGGATGCTTTCCATTGAAAACCCCAGACAGTCATCTAGGAGCTGCCTTGACCTTTCTATGGCAACAAGGGAAGATAGTAGGGGATAGAACGTTTAACCCCCATTGTTATTTATACACCTGAGTGAGCCCGCTTGAGGACCTGTGGTCCTTAGCTCATGGTTAGTTCACCTGCAGGACTCTGGCTCCCGAGGGAATTTGCAAAACCCTTAGCAGGCTGGAAAGCCTGACGCCTGATGGGTGATGCTTTCATAACATCCCCTCATGTCCCTGTGTTCCTTAGAGGACACAGTCACTTCACCTTGGTTTTCCCTAACTAGGGGTTGCCTTATAGCCTCCTCCCCGCTCCTTGGGGTCTGTTTCTCTTCCATTCTTCCACCCGGGACCTGCCTAAGCCTTGCCCCTTCCAATATGCAGTGAGGTGCACCAATAACACCCCTCCCTTCTCGGATTAGGCATTATAGACCACGTCTGCCTTGCATCTTGGCTAAGCTGTCGTCTTCTCTCCTCATCAGGAACTATGCAAGATCCCTCATAGTTGGACTGTTGCAGCCAGGACCCAACACCTACTCCCGCCGCTAGAGATGAGTCAACCAGCCGTGATATGAAGGTTGACTGCGTCTCCATATAAGTGAGAGTGAGAATATCATGGGAGCCACGTGCCCCCCCCCCAACACTCCGATTCTGGAGTTTGGGGGGCCTGACCTTTGGGGGGGGGGACCTGATGCATCTATAGAGACGGTTGGATACCCCTGCCCTCTATTCAGCACACCTCTCCCTTCGTGAGTCCATGTATCAGAAGAGTAGAGTACGGAGGCAAGGGAGAGAAAAGTGCACCTACCCTTGAAGTTGCATAAGCCCCTCCCAGAACCCTGTGAAGTTTTCTCACCGTTCCTGTCTCAGGTCATTCCCCCGTCCCTCTGGTTGGGGACAAACTAACATGGGAATTCAATCACCTTTCCTCCAGTTTCTCTGTTTTCACTTCCTGGTCATTCAACATTCATGACCTCCGCCATTTGGCTTCTCTCCTGCTACTAGGATGAGTGTATCTAAGGATCCCCTTTTTTCCTACTATAACCCATTGAAGAGTCACCTCTAAAGAAGGGCCCTCCTGGGATTGCCACTTCTCTCCTTATGACACCTGTCTCTGACACTTTGGGCCCCAGAGATGGGCCTGCCCAGCATTTAGGCCTTATTCCGGTGCCCTCCCCCCAGGCCGTCCATTCCCATGCGTCAATGGATGGAGGGGTGGGGGTCCCCAGCTACTTCTTCCTTGTTATTTTTCTTCCTATCTTATCTTCCATATGGAGGTGGGACACCTTAGTTTAGGGTGCCCCTTATCAATGCGGCCCTTGGCATCTCTTTCCAGTATGTCAGTGGGGAAAGGCCTTTTGCCTACTCCCCATTTGGTCAAGGGGCGATGTGTTCCCTGCCCCCATCTTGGTTAGTAACTTAACCCAATTTACCTCCCTTTGAGGTTAGGGTGGCAAGGGCGACAACTATCCCACCCTTGCTCATGGCCTGCAGCTGTAGGAGCCCATTGTTCTGGATCACAACTGCCTTTCTTAGGAGTCGATTCTACTGGGGAGGGGCAACCCTCTTATTTTAGACAATCTTGCTGGTGACAAGGATGCACTTTTGCTATTGTGATATAGTGGGTTCCCCGGTAATGAACCAGAACCGCCCCTGTTGGAGTTCTGGTCCCCTGACAGAGTGGCGAATGACCCCTTGGCACTCTCATGCATGTCTTCTCTCAAAGATCTTGCACTTAGTGGCATGTCCGTAGGTGTTCGCCTGGTGGCCCACTGCTTCTTCGCCCAATTTTGGGTGCTGTGCCATTTGTGGGTAGCCATGGTGACAGGAGATAAGATTCTAAATCCGCCCACCTTCCACAGTACAGCTAACAGTCACCTGATACTGAATGTATCCGAGCAGCACTCGAAGAACGGTGGGTTACTTACCAGTAACTGTCCTTCTTCAAGATGGGCTGCTCAGATTCATTCAGATCCCTCTCAGCATCCCCACTACTCAGAGTTAGCAACTAATAGGAACGGGGGAGGAGCAGAGCTCTGGCCATATATACAGCCACAGGGTGGCCAGGGGGGCGTTGGCAGCCAGCCCTGTCCTGACAGACTAAGGCTAAAGAAAGTTTCCAGCCAGTCGTGTGCTGTGGCATGTACACCTGATACTGAATGAATCCAGGCAGCCCATCCTGAAGAAGGACAGTTACTGGTAAGTAACCCACAGATTTGCTGTTGCAGTATGACCTGATCCCATGACTTGCACTTCCCTGCATTTAGTTTCATCCAATTCTGTAAGTTCCCCCTCTTCAAAGCATCGAAGTGGGATTTTCTCCCATGAACACTCACATGATAAATAAATCTGTTAGTCTTTAAGTGCCACAAGACTCCTTGTTTTTTGCTATGGATGGGACACTGAGACAACCTGGGGAATTAAACTGGAAGAAACTGAGCCACACAGGCAGAGCATTGCACAGTGTCTAATAAAGCTCCACTTGTGCAGCTTAACCTGCATTCAGCTTTGCTGCTTGTGGGTGAAGCATGGCAGTTGTGTCTGAGCTGTGAGCTTTCTGCAGCACAGCAGCCAGCAATGTGAGCCATGGAGTTCAATTGGAAGCTTGAACCTAAGAGTTTGCAGAATAAAATCCAACTCAGCGATGGATCTGCTGGAAGAAGTTTAAGCTGAAACAGACCTGGCCTTGCAGGAGGATGCTGTAATCTTACTGGGGAACAAGGTAGAGAGAGGTCTGTAGTGCACTAAAGCTCACCATTGCATCAAGTCTAACGGCAGTCCCAGGAGTCCTGGGAAACTACTGTGCCCCACAGCAGAGTGAAACTGTGAAGCAACACAAGTTATAACAAGGTCCCAGTCTGAAGGGGAGTGGATAGCCCCATTGTGTTGCTGTCTTATGCACACTGCTAGTGACAGAAGTCACCAGACCAAGCAGGGAGGGCTAGTACCCCTTCAATCACAATATTGTGGACAATTGTGTGTTCATGGAAGCTCATGCACACTCAGGGAGCAGAGGAGGTGCAGAGATGAAAGTGGAACCCAGAGGGGCTGCTTCAGTTCCTGGTATTGGGAAGTGGAGAAGGGAACACGACCTGGAGGGACTTGGACAGGCTCAGCAGGAGAGAGGAATCATAGAATGATAGAAACATAGAATCATAGGTTTGGAAGGGACCTCATAGGTCATCTAGTCCAACCCCCTGCCAGAGGCAGGACCACTCCCACTTAAACCATCCCAGTCATGGTTTTGTCCAGCCGGGCCTTAAACACCTCCAAAGATGGAGACTCCACCACCTCCCTCGGCAGCTCATTCCAAGACTTCACCACTCTCCTGGTAAAAAAGTTTTTTCTAATATCCAGTCTAGACCTCCCTAACCGCAACTTGAGACCATTGCTCCTCGTTCTGTCCTCTGTTATTACCAAGAACAGTCGAGCTCCATCTTCCTTAGAGCATCCCTTCAAGTAGTTGAAGGTTGCTATCAAATCCCCGCTCAATCTTCTCTTCTGCAGACTAAATAAGCCTAATGCTTCCAGTCTTTCCTCATAGGGCTTGTGCTCTAGCCCTTTAATCATTTTGGTTGCCCTCCTCTGAACTCTCTCTAGCATGTCCCTGTCCTTTTTGTAGTGGGGAGTCCAAAACTGAACACAGTATTCTAGATGTGGCCTCACCAGTGCAGAATAGAGGAGAATGATGACATCCATTGATCTGCTGGTAATACTTCTTTTGATGCAGCCCAGTATGCCACTGGCCTTTTTGGCAGCAAGAGCACACTGCTGACTCATATCTAGCTTCCCATCCACCATGACCCCCAAGGTCCTTTTCTACACTGCTGCTACTTAGCTGAATGTTTCCCAGCCTGTAGCAGTGCATAGGGTTTTTTTGTCCAAAATGCAGGATTTTACACTTATCCTTATTGAATCTCATAAGATTTCTATTGGCCCACTGTTCCAATTTATCTAGGTCTCCCCGAATCCTGTCCTTGCCCTCCAACGTGTCTACTGTTCCCCCTAGCTTGGTGTCATCCGCAAACTTACTGAGAGTACAGTCTATTCCATCATCCAGATCACTGATGAAAATGTTGAACAGAACCGGCCCCAGGACCGACCCCTGGGGCACACCACTCGTGACCGGTTGCCAGCTAGACATGGAACCATTGATTCCTACACGCTGAAACCGTTGATCTAGCCAGTTCTCTATCCACCTTATAGTCCACCTATCCAACCCATACTTCCTTAATTTGCCAATGAGAATGCTCTGGGAAACTGTATCAAAAGCCTTGCTAAAATCAAGGTATAGCACATCAACGGTGCTTCCCGCATCCAGAAAACCAGTCATCTGCTCATAGAAGGAAATGAGATTGGTCAGGCATGATTTACCCTTGGTAAATCCATGCTGACTGTTCCTGATCACTTTATTTTCCTCTAAGTGTGTGAGGATGGATTCTTTGAGAATCTGCTCCATAATTTTTCCAGGGATTGAGGTGAGGCTGACTGGTCTGTAATTCCCTGGATCTTCCTTTTTCCCTTTCTTGAAAATAGGCACTACATTTGCTTTTTTCCAGTCCTCTGGCACCTCCCCCATTCTCCATGGGTTTTGAAAGATAACGGCCAGCGGTGCGGCTATTTCGTCGGTCAATTCCCTTAGCACCCTTGGATGCAGTTCGTCCAGCCCCATGGACTTGTGCACATTCAGCTTCTTTAAGCAATCCCACCCTGACCTTCCGTCACCAAGGGCCTCTCTTCTTCTCTCCCATCTGCCACACCCATGGTAGTGGGCTGGGAGCTGACCCTGCCTGTGAAAACTGAAGAAAAAAATGCATTGAGCACTTCAGCTTTTTCCTCATCCTCTGTCACAAGGATGCCTGCCCTATTCAGCAAGGGACCTACACCATCCCTGATCCTCTTCTTGTTATTAACATACTTGTAGAACCCCTTCTTGTTATCCTTTACATCCCTCGCTAGCTGCAACTCCATTTGTCCTTTGGCCTTTCTGATTTTATCCCTGCAGTCCCTAGCAATATCTTTATATGCCTCCTTGGTCATCTGACCAAGCTTCCACTTCCTGTAAGCTTCCTTTTTATGTTTAAGCTCAGAGCAGAGTTCTCTGCTAAGCCACTCTGGCTGCCTCACATGTTCGTTCTTTCTCCTAATTGGAATGGCAACTTCCTGTGCCCTTAGCAGAGTTTTTTTAAAAATATAGCCAACTCTCTTGGACTCCTTTCCCCTTCAGATTAGCTTCCCAAGGGATCCTGCCCATCAGTTCCCTGAGGGAGCCAAAATCTGCTTTTTTGAAGTCCAGGGTTTTTGTTTTGCTTCTTTCCTTCCTTCCTTTAATCAGCATC
>VOCP01066143.1:0-15047 GCA_007922195.1 Podocnemis expansa | reverse complement strand
CAGTGCCCATGCCATTGCACTCCTGGGCCTGCCTCACGGAGGGGGGGTGGGGGGGTGGAACACTCACCGACTGGCAGGCCTGATGTCCGCCTCGATGTCCTCTCCAAGGCAGCTGCCTCCTCCATCTCCCCCTCGGGCTCCTTTGTGGGGCTACTGGCCCTCTCCTTCTGGCTGGGGAACAGCTCTGGGCTGGCAGGTGGTGCAGTCCCAGGCTGGCTGGTGTCTCCCACGTCCAGGGAAGCCTCGAGGTCTGAGGGGCCTCCCTCAGGGGACGTAGCCAGGGTGCGGGGCTTGCCACTGCCCACTGGCCGGGAACAGAGGCCACTGGGCTCCTGGCCCAAAATAGCATCCCGTTGCTGGTAGAAGGGGCAGCTGGTGGCAGCAGCTGGCCCCTGGAGCTGCCTGGGCTTCCCGACCTGGGTATAGTCCTGCCTCAGGTTCCTCACTTTTGAGTGCACCTGCTCAGTGCTGCACTCATAGCCCTTGGCAGACAGGGCCTCAGCGATGTCCCGGTATATGTCCCGGTTGCGGTGACACACCTGCAACCTGGCACAGATATCCTCTCTGCCCCAGATTCTCAGGAGGCAGAGGATCTCCTCCTGGGACCACAAATGCACCCGGTGTCACCCCTGCGCTCCAGCACCCCGAGCCTGGGCCATGCTGCATGCAGCGTGCAGGCACAAGGCACCAGGGTGGCAAGGTACTTCCTGGCTCCTGAGCATCCTGAGAGGAAGAAGGTCAAGTCACGCTGGATTCAAAATAGGCATTGTTTTGAAACAACGCATCTGAACAGCGTTGTTTCGAAACAACGGCTATTTCAATTTCAGGCGAGGGTTTATTGTTCCAAAATGATGGACGTTATTTTGAAATGACAGGGTCCCGTCATTTTGAAATAAAGAAACGTCGTTCAGACATCAACTTTTATTTCAAAACAAGGGTCATTGTTTCGAAATAAAAGCCTCATGTGAACACAGCCTTAGTCTAAGTGCCACGCTACTCCTTGGTTTTTTTCCCCTTCTTAGTTGATGGTGATGGAAGCCGCCTTAGGGCATGTGATCCATCCTTCCCCAGATCCCATGCTGAGATCCAGGGAAGCAAGGGGGCTGGACCTCATGGGCCAGAAGGTGTACTCAACCGCCTTCCAGCTCCACATCACAAACCACCTACCACTGGTGGGACGGTATACCTTAGACATCTGGGAGTCCATGAGGAGATTCTAGGATCTCTTCCCCCGGGAACACCCCGATGACTATGACTCCTTTGTGGAGGAGTGCATGCTAGCATCCTGAGATGCCCTTTTGACAGTGTGGGATGCCTTGGACATGGTGAGCTGCGGCATAGCGCCAACTGTCATCATGAGACACGCAGCATGGCTGCAGGAGGCAGGCCTGCCTCAGGACATGCAACATGCCATCCAGGACCTCCCTTTTGAGGGACAGTCTCTGTTTGAGGAGGCAACACACAGTCTGTTGTGCGGTGTGAGGGACCAAAGAACAGCCCTCAGATGCTTGGGCACGTTCCCCCCACAGGTGCCTAGTCACACTCCCAGCCCTCAGCAGCAGCGCAGGCACTGCTGGCAGAGGCACCAAGCATAGCCTCCTCTGCTGTATGAGAAGGAAGATCAGCCCTCCCAGGGTTCAAGATCCTCTACACCATTTGTGGCACCCTGCTAGAATGCCGTGTCCCCATGCCCAAGGAGCCCTACCGGCTCACCCCTCATGTTCTACCCACTTCCCGGAACCTGAGCAGCACCTCAGGAATCGGCGGCAGAGGCCCTGGCCGCCCCCACCCTCGGGTAGTTGAAAGGGAGAAGCGGTATACCTGGGATCTGTGATCTCCTCCCCAGGTTGGAGTGCAGGGTGACCTTGCCTAAAAGGAAGTGGAGGACCACTATGCTCCAAGGCCCCATCAATTTTTCTCCCAACTACTGGCAGTCCCTGGCCTGCAGGCCTGATTCCCGGCTTCTGGCTCAAATTTCCCTCCCCCCCTACACCCCAAGGGTCTTATATGCTACCTTTGCTGGATACAAACTGAATTTTCTCCTCCAGTATTGCTCATGCTAAAGCCCGAGATATATGTGTGCACAAGAGATTCTTTCTTCAGCACCCAAATCAACTACTCTGTAGCCGAATTCTTCCTCCAGGGGACTTGGCATTCATTCCCTCTCTTGCCCACCGTCCTTCTCACATGAGTTTCAGCTCCATTCATGCTAGAGCCTGAGTCAGCCTGAACACATGCAAAAGTCCTGAGTCCACTATGACGTTCAGATGTTTAAACTAACTTCTCCACACAAAACTTAGCACCTAGTTTTCCTCAATGCAGTCCTGTTTCTTTTACCCACCAGAGCTGGAGTAGGATAATCCCACATGGCTGGATATGTGGGGGAAATTCTAACCACCTCCACCCAGCCCTGCAGACGGAGACCCAGGAACCTCATCTCCCTGAACCCCTGAGCCGTACAAGGGAGAGGGCGACAAAACCCCTTAACCCTTTCTAACCACTTGTGGCGCATGTTTGGATTGCCCTACCACCACACCCATAGATGAACCTGCCCTAGGATACTCACACACATTGTATGGGCATGCAAAGAACCTTCCTTCCATCCATAAAGAAGACAGGGAACACTCAAATACCACCCTCCATCCTGCCCCATTCAAACCCAATTAAGGGAAACAATGAACACAAGGCACTAGCATTAGTCCCATCGGGCCCCCCATAGGGATGCCCCCCTACAGGGTCTTTCTGTCCCTCCTCCTCTCCCTCCAGATCCCTTACAGATCTCTCAGGGTTCCTTGACCCCTTGTACACCTGTGCTAGGACAACTCTTCGCTCCCACTAATGCACTGTGCCAAAGTGAACTTTCACCCCTCCGGGACAGCCTACGTTACTACCTTGGCTGTTCAGGGGTATCAACCACCATTGCTCAAATGGTAATGAACATAACACTTACCCCTCCCCTTCCCACTATGGGTCCCCTGATTCTTCACATGGGGACGCACAGTTGCCAGGGTCTTGCAGGAAATCGCTCACCCAGAAACAGTGGGGACACCTGCAATTACAGGGACAGTATATAAAAGGGCCTCATCTGTATCCTGCATGCCCTAATAGCCCATGCCGGTCAGGACAAATCCATCATGTGGTGGTACATACCACTGAGGTCCTGGAACTAAGCAGACAATATACCACATAGTTTGCCTGTAGACAGAATCTCTTTACTGGTCAAGGACCTAGTTCTTCGGGGCAGTAACTCTTTCCTTTTCCTTCTGAAGGGGGGACTCTTAACTGTGCTCTTGGGTACCCTTCTCCCTCTACCCCCCTGCCCTCTGTTATCGGATAGGTGGCGGGACACACTAGTCCTCCCCCATCAGAGGGAAAATAGAAGCATACACCCTGTTTTCACATCCCAGGGGAGATCCCCCTCTACCATAGTGCACTCACAAACACAGAGTTTACACGATTTTGGCTGGTTCACTCAAGAGACTGAACCATACTCAGGTGTGGGACAGCTCCACAGCTTCTGCGTCTCACCCCCTCATGTCCCACAGGCGACCAAAGGTACCATTAAAAAAGGTCACCGGAGAACCTACGTACCCTGAGCACTGGTTATAGAGAAAAAGAGGGACTCCTACTAACAACAGAGACCACTCCTCTCCTGCTCTCCATTCCTCTGTCTTGCTCATATCTGGAAAACAGGGCAAGAGAAGGCTAGGAAATATTGGCAGTCAGTTTCTGAATTGATAGAGACCAACTAGACCCACGACAAACACCCTGATCCCTTACCCCTACTATCCTTCTCTCTTAGTTGCAATCACTAAAGGTTCCCTTTTCCATTTTTGATGGTTGGGATTTCTTAGTTTGGGACCTTACCAAAAAGGAGGTCTCAAGATGAAGAACTTCCTCTTGACACCAGAAATATGGATATAGGGTATTTGCTCGGAGCCCTTCCTTCTCTCTAACTCATCAGGGACACTCACCGGCCCACTCCCCTCAGGTACAGTCTACTTCCCCGGTGGGGGAGAAGACACCATACCTGGGTCCACCTCAACTGTGCTCAAACAGTGATTACACTTGGAAATTACAGATCTCAAACCAGTGACACCAGTGGGTCTACATTACTGTTCTTTCCCCCTCTCACCAAAGGGACTCAGAAGTCATGCTTGCCCCTAGGACCAGTGGAGTGCCATTACTGACTTCCCCTCCTCCTGGTTCATCAATATCTGTCAGAAGAGGTCTCCCTCATCAAGTCGGGGCTGTGCCCGCAAAGACCTGATTGGTGAATACCATCCTTGATGCGCTCTTAACACCTTGGTCTTGTTGAACCAGCCTAGATACTCAGGTAAAAATGTCAAACCCCACTACTGTGGAGAGGACAGGTTTATCCTCCCTGTCATCCTCTGGGACATGACAATCAGTCAGTCATCATGCAGTGGGCAGATGAAGTGTGGCCCTTCTTCCTTCCTTCCTTCCTTGTTTAAGCATATTCAACATTGAGGGCACCCAAAATGTGTTAGGACAGCCCTGTACAAATACTTCAAGCCTCCCGAGAAGGGTGACACGCGCCTTGCTGTTTTTCCCTTGCATGGTGTTTTCGCAAATAAAGTCGAGGGTTAACAGTACATTCCCCTATGTAGCATGGAAGGACTACAATTCAGATTTCCTTGCATGCCTTGCTTCTTCTTTATAGGGGTAGCAGTGCTGAAGGGAGGACAACTCAACTCTGCCCACCTTCCAAAGTACAACTAGTAGGCATCTAATATTGAATGATGCGAGCACCGCTTGAAGAACGGTGAGTTACTTATCAGTAACCATCCTTCTTCGAGATGGGCTGCTTGCATACGTTCAGGACCCTCCCACCGTCCCCGCTACTTGGAGCTGACAACTAGAAGGCACTGAGGAGCATCCAGGTCGGGGTCATATACACAGCCAAGGGAGTGGCCAGAGGGGGCGTTGGCCACCAACCCTGCTCTGACAGGCTAGGGCTAAAAGTTTCTGGCCAATCGTGACGTAGACACCTTATACTAATACTGAATGTATGCAAGCAGCCCATCTCAAAGGAGGACGGTTACTGGTAAGTAACCCACTGTTTCAATGCCAGGGGGAAGGAGGAAGAGACAGGCTGGGAATGTTCCCTTCTGGGGGTCTCACAAAACTCAGCCAGGATTGCGTGCCAGCAGCAAACATGGGCATGTGGAAAATGCTCCCATCATACATTTGCAGCTCTGTGGTTCAGCACAGCAGAGGGGACACCACAAACTCCACGAGCAGGGGGTCCACCAATTTGCTGCCCCTCCCACAGAGACCATGGGCTTGTCTACACTCGAGAATTAAAATGCACTAAGCCCCCTTACCAAGCACTAACAAGACCACTGTCTATACCAGAATCCCCCTATTTGCACACTAAGCTCCCTCTTCCTCCAGAAAAATAAAACCTCATGAGCGAGAAGAGTACCAGCTATTCTGGAACAGTTCTTGAGCACTAATGAGTGGGTGTACATAGCAGAATATTTAATGCGCATTTACAAGATTCCAGAAATGTCCCCTAAAGCCAATCATGACTGCTCTGGTGCTCCTCTTTAATTCCACTGCTCCAACACAACTCCCCTCTCCCTCCCCCAAAGCCCAGGAATTTTGAAATTTTTCCCTTGTAGTCGCTTCCTGTTCCTGGGGCTCACAGAGCCAGCGTGTTTGCAGGGAACAATGCCAACTGAATGTAGGAAATGCCTTTCCCTCAAACATTTTTAGAAGGGAGGCTTAACAACCTTTAGAGGGTACTGATGCCCAAGAATACTGACCTTTCAGAATGACATAAACCTGGGGTTGGCAACCCAAAAGATAAGAAGAACCATTTTAAAAAACGCCCTCAATAACCAAGTTTGAAATGGGCAGCTGTGTTCGTGTTTGTTTTTGCTGAACTAGGCTGAGTCCTGTGGCACCTAAAAACTAACAAATTTATTTATTGCATGAGCTTTCATGGGAGAAAATCCCACTTCATCTTCAAAGTTTCTCCCACAAAAGCTCATGCAATAAATAAATTTGTTAGTCTAAGTGCCACAGGACTCCTTGATTGTTTTTCAGTAACTGAGTGTTTTGAGAGTTGCAATGAGTGTAGCCTCCTTGTGGCAGCTGAGGGGAGCTGGGCCAGGGCATCTGCTGCAAGATCCCCCAGTGGCCAGGGGTCCTGGAGCCCAAAGCAGCAAGGGGGCAGCCAAAGAGCTTCATGTGGCTCTGGAGCCACAGGCTGCCAGCCCCTGACAAAAACATACTTAACCAGGCTTTTAGCTGTCATCTTGGCCAGGTATAAGCCCCTCAAGCTGCAGACAAGAGGCAGCAACTTTTGAGATATCCACTACACGGTTGACTCGCTTTTGCATGCAGATGCTCCTTATTTAAACACAGATGCAGTCTGTGGCCAGCTAGGAGTCCCTAAATGACATGAGGCTGTGCAATTTGGCTACACAAAATTTCCTAGTGACAGTGGGGTTAGAAGAGTCTTCTAGCTCAAAAGGCAAAGGCCTTTTCCACTTGAGTTACAAGGTACTGTACCACTGTTAGCAAGCCTGCTGATTCCAGAAAGCCAGAAAGACACACACGCGCCTTTTCATTACCTTACTGAAGTATTAAATACAACTGACTGTCCAGACTTCGATGGTTTTTCTACCCACCAGCTAGAGAGTTCACTATTTTCTCATGAAGGCAAGAGGCCAAGAAACATGGCAAACCCCAGATTTGACATGCACTTGGTTTTGACTGCAACAATCATTTCACAGCCCAGATATAAGAATGCAGTGTTAAGACAGAGCCAGTCCCAGAGAGCAGTACAGATCTTCCAGGGCTTCAGAGCTGCCACTAAGAAAAACAGACAATTTTCATGCCCAAATATAGACATGCACTGTACAGCAGTCTTTTCCCAGGGCCAAGAGAATTGTTGGTAAGATGACAAGGCTGGAAAATTCTTGCTGGCAAGACAGCACAAGGGAAAATGAAGTGAATCTACAGAATTCCTAGGGATCTGTTCTTAGAACACACATTTTGCTCTAGTACGACATCAAACAAGTGGTCCCCAGCACACCAGACCAGGGGTGATGCTACACCTAAATACTGGGGGTGCCCTGGCCCCCACCAGCCACCAAGGCCCTGATCCATTCTCCCCACCCCCCCACCCCCCGGCAGCTCCCTGAGACCTTCCCAACCCTCAGTCCTACCGCTGGCCCCTGCTGCCCCAGGCCGACCCCCTCCCCCATGGCCCTTCCCCACCAGGCCAGCGTGCCTGTCCCTGGACTGCCCCCTGCCTGTCTCCCTTACCTGGCTGCCAGAGGAGAGCAGACCAGCGGGACAGCCCCCGGCCGGACCCTGCTCTGAGCATGCTCAGAGCAGGGTCAGGCCAGGGCAGGAGTTTTAAAAACTCCCAGCCCAGCCTGTGGCAGCTCCCTACTGGCCATGGCCTGGCAGCATTCCCTGCACAGGGGCATGATGGTGCACCCCTGTGCAGTTTAGTGATGCGCTGGTCGGAGGCTGCCCCTGAGCCCCCCCAGCGACGCCACTGCCCCAGACTAATCAGTGCCCCAGCTAGCAAAGCATGCGGTTTAACCTGCATTGCACAGGATAAGCTTAGACAGGAAAAAAGATTGACCGCTCCTCCTACCATCCCTTTTTCCAATGTGTGTTTGGGTTATTGCATTTCTCACTTTTCTTTCAGTAGCAGATCTGATATCTCTGTTTCTTGGGCATGTAAGATAACAAATGCACAGCTTCACTTCCTGTACCAATCCTGCAAGAGTAACAGACTGTTTTTCAAGCTAAAATGATGTGATGAGAATGTCCATGTTGGCAGCAAGAGCCACGGAATGGTAGCTAGAAATCACTTAAAGGAGGTGATGAGAGCAAGAAGAGAAGTTACATGTTTGTATTCCTTTCTGCAAACATTCTCACATCGCTGCAACCCACACGTGTTTCTGTCACTGGTCAGAGGATTACCAGTACTCAGAGAAAACAAGCTACTATCTGACAAAGACATGCAAAATAAAGCCTATTGGTCTCTCTTGGTTACACGTCAGTGGAGCACCCTGGGTCAGAGTATCTCATTTGCTCAGTCACATCATGAGAGCCAAGGATATTACAATTTATACCCACTTGAGCTGGCCAAAGAGACAAGCTTTCATCCAGACCACCCAAATCCATCTTCTGTTAACCCAGAGGAGGCCTCAAATGATCTGCTAGATACCAAGCAGTCAGCCCCCAAACTGAGGCACCCTAGATGTGTAGGAAAGACAGGGCTCTTCATCACTGAAAAATCACTGTGATTACTTTGAGCAGCAAGCCCACTGCACAGAACACCTACCACAAAAAGAAAAAGCTGCTTTTTGCGGTGCTGGGGGTGGAGATGACAGAGAGAGAGGGCGGTGTTAATACTGGTTCCTTTAGGTGCCACATGGTGTTCACCTCCCTGGCTGCTAGGCACCAGAGGCAAAATCCTGGGCACCATGGAGACCTGGCACCCAAGATTTGTCAAGCCTGACCTAGAGCCATACAGGAAGCTTGTATATGTAGTTAAAATCAAATTCAACAGGTGCATCAGCACTGGAGCTAAAGGAGCTGCACTTCTTTTCACGAGTGATTAATCTGGCTGTAAGAAAATCTGGCTTTTTTCCTCAGGCTTTCCCTTGAGTATTCTGCCCATTAGTTCTACCGGATCCTTTCCCACTGTCTATAGTTCCCAACGTTCTCTGAGTTCCCAGCTGGAACCCTCCTACCTGCAATTTCTGTCCTGCTTCTCATCCTCCAGTGGAAAAATCTCATGTTCCTTCTGAACATGTATAACCTAGGAAAAGATATTTTGCTTTGGCCAAGAATGTTTTTTTTTTTTCTTTAAATTAAAAGCACAAACCTCCCTAAAACAGGATGAGAGCTCAAATCAAAGACCACAGCACCAAAGCTTCATGCCTCCAAAGGATGAAGCTGACTCAAAAACCTGACTGTGAAAGTCAGGAACTTAGGAATATGAATTTGGGAGAAGAATCCAAACTTTTCCCAAGAAGTCAGGGAAGGGTGTTGGGTCCATGCTTTGACTCCTGATCTGAAAATCAGATCTTATCCAGTATTTTTGTTTCGGATCATTCGTTTATATCCATAAAGGGCAGCTCTGCTGGATACTGAAATAAACATGGAGGCAGAGGAGGGAGAGATGCACTTCCTTATATATTAGGCAAGAGAGAACAGTTTTGAGTCTGCTGGAGCATGTCATCTGTCAGAGACCAAGTTTCTTTGTTTTCTTTTGGCTTTGACTATGACAGGAGCTTGGCTGTCCACCACTGACAACAATGGGAGCATTCACAGAAACTTAGAAAAGAATTTGGCTTTTTATTTGGGAACTGCTCCCTCCCACCAGAACTAGACAAAAAGTACAGTGAAGGATTGGAAGGTGATGCTAACAAGCATAAACACTCCATGACTCAAACTAAGTTCAGTAGGAATTCCACGTGTGCCACTCAAAGTCTGAGAAGCTACCACACACAAAAGGCAGAAGACAATCCCCTCCAAAGAGCATTGTCATGCTAATAAGCAAAACAGCCAACAACAAACTCGGTAGAGTAAATTCATGCTTTGTGTTAACCCCTCAGAAGTCTGTGGACCTCCACCAGAGACGAATTTTCTTCTCTGGCTGGAAGGAACAAAACATGCGTGTTTTCTTCAGTGAGTAATTTCATCCAATCCCAGAAGTGTTGTGCTGGACTTCCTGCTCACTGTCTCATCTGAGATATTTTTTGAGCTATTATTAAGGAAAACACCACAACAGGAAACATCAGAATGCTGTTGAAATTTATAATCAAGTACACAGCACATACAGCATTTCCCTTCCCAGAAGCTCTCTACATAGGCACTACTCTTAAGCAGCCAAAGACAAATGCAGGATAGAGGAAATTCAGCCACACAGCTCCAGTTAAAATAACTTGTTTGCATGGATAACTAATCCCCCAACCCTCAAGTAAAGTTAGGAATAAACCTGCATAATATTTCATGGCTTTTGGAAACCTATTAGCAGGGCCATTGCTGGCACCAGGCTTACGGGGCTCGAACCCCAGGTCCGCTGTGGCGGCAGAGCACTTACAGCACTTGAGCCCCAAGTCCCGGCACCCGAGCCCCTGTCTTTTCTTGGGCTAGGGGCACTCCTGCCTATTTGTATCAAGAAAAATCACAAGTCAGTGTTTCATTTTGCTCTCCGATTCATAAAATGGAGGTCCTCTCAGAAAATCACCTATTCAGTGGTGCATGCAGTTTCCTGTATCATAGCATCAGACTACTTAGCTCTGTGAACTGGATTCAAATCCACAAATTGTAAAATCATTAACACTACACTTGAACCATGGGGCAGTTTTCTCTCCCAACTCTGGGGTTTCAGAATGGTTTGCTGACCTCAGGAATTTCTCTGGACTCCATAGATTATGACTTAAAATTACGTAGGTCCAAAAAAATAAGAACAATCCCACAAAATATAAATCACGTAAAGTTCAAAGCAACTGTTTTCACATCAGAAAAGGAATTGTTATGAGGGCTTCATTCCATGCATTGCAGTAGCATGGCAGAGAAAATGCAAGCATAAAAATGATGGTCAAGGTCATCTCTGGCAACCTCTTCCAGTCTAGGTTGCCTTGGTCCTGCCACAGCACACAGGACTGGACTTGAGTTCTTGAGGTCCCTGCCAGCTCTACCTCTCTGTGTGAAGCCCTACACAATATTGGAGCACAAGCTATGAATGCATCCACGCCCTACTGGCTGGTAAAAGCCAGTGATGGACTACTGGACCAAACACTCCTGGAAACATACAAGGCCTCCTTTGGAGAAATATTCTTACCTAAGCGCTTTCATACCCTCAAGAAGCCAACAGACAACCCTGAGGAGCATTTCAGCTGATGTCCTGTCTCCAGGACTCTCCCATTCTTGGGAAAAGTAACTGAGCAAGTAGAAAGCAATGAGATTCAACAATACACGACATCAGTCAACATCCTGGATGTCCCTATTCAGGGCTCAGACCTGGGCTCAACACAGGGTCAACTCTAGTGACCCTGAACAATAACCCTGTCCTAGCCATGGACACAGACAAGCTCTCCACTGGCCCTTGCCAGACCTCTCTTCAGCCTGACACAGGAGCCAGGGTGTGGTTAGCCCCTCCACACCGTCCAGCAGGAGAGGTTGACCCAGCACAGTGGTGGCTCCACCTGCTCCTCTCTACCAAACTCAAGTGATAATGGGCACCTGCTCCTCTTGTCTGAGGGACCTGGTGGGGGCAGCATCCCATAGGATCCCATACAATCCCCCTCCACATGAGGCCCCAGGCAAGACCAAAGAAACAGTGGTCAGAAAGGGGAAGTGCTTGGAAGAACTGGCCAAGACAGTGTCTCCACCTGCCATTGATGGCTCACAGGCCCCATCTGGCAAAGTGCAGGGAGGCCTCTAGTGCTAGTAGTTTCCCAAAATGCCTTCTTCCACCTCCAGCTCACTAGGAAACTTCCTCCCCTCCTCCCAGAATGAAGCCTGGCCACAGTGCTCCACATGCTCATCACTGGCAAGCTGGCTATGTCATCTGAACTTTGAATGCGAGGGTGATGCACAGACTCCATCTGCCCACCTTCTGCATGAACCAGGCTGGCATGAGCACAGCCGGGCTTCAGTCCCTCCACTAACCCGCAGGCAGCTTCCAATGCCAGCTTAAGGCCTTGGGTTGGATTGTCAAAGCAATTCATACATTAAGCGCCAGCTACATTAAAGACTGAATTGCTATCTGTGAACCACTGTGTCAGTCACTGTCATGCGGACCACAGATCCCAGCATGCGTGAGCTGAGGACAAAGCATTCTTTGTCAAAGGGACTGTGCTATGGAACAAACAATCTTCCCCCACAGTGTGTCTGTCTTGAGGAAACACTGCACCACCATCTTCTAGAGCCAGTCCATCCTATAAGCACCGTTTCTACTCCCGAACACCAATGGTCCCCCTAAGCTGCGCAGCCTCCGGTGCTACCTCATGGGGAGACGCTGCCAGCTGCACCAGAACAGAGCTTCAACCCTGAAAAAGGATTGGTGCCAGAGACTTCATGACATCCATGGGGGACTTTGCTATTGTTACTGACTTTAGGAGTCAG
Source organism: Podocnemis expansa (assembly GCA_007922195.1). Classification (NCBI taxonomy): domain Eukaryota; kingdom Metazoa; phylum Chordata; order Testudines; family Podocnemididae; genus Podocnemis; species Podocnemis expansa. The sequence goes on along the minus strand of VOCP01066143.1, from coordinate 2,912 downwards.
ACATTCAGGAGCCATGGTGACGGGTGATACTATAGACCCTAGGATGGCTAGACAGAGGTACTACAGATGGAGAGCGCATTGCTAAACCAAGTTGGGTTACCTTTATTCAGAGTCACTGCCCAGAGCTGAGTGCCTGCACAGCCGGTTAGAACTGTAACTCTGGGCTGTTCCCATGCCCCTCTCTAACTGAATGCACATAGGGCAACCACAAAGTTAATGACTTCCTGATGAACATGAGTGCACTCATTTACAGACTAAATCATCTGTTAGGGTGCACTTGAACTCAGGCTTGGCCACCCATTCCCTCCTCACCGAGTCCTGCCCAGCCAGACCCACCCTGGTGGAAGCAGGCGACTTTGAAGGGGCAAACCAGTGATGCTGATCAGCCTCAGCTACAGAGCCAGCCCTCCTTGGAAAAGTCCCGTAGCCCTGTCTCAGACAGAGTGACTCAGAGCACTAGCAGGGCAGGCAGTTTACAGGGACGCTCCAGGCAGGGCCATCGCTAGGGGTGGGCAGGCCCAGAATGAACTGGCTGTGCAAAGCCCCCCCGGCCTCATGCTGTCCCCACCTCCCTGCCCTGTGACACTTGCCCCCGTCCCAATCTCACACCAACACGCCGGGCCTGATGCTGCTCTCACACTGCCTCCCAGCTGGTATAGTAGCAAAAACAATGATTCACAGAAATTGTTACCAGTTTTTGGCACTACAGTGGCTGCATGTGGCCCACTGAACCACAGTGCCCAGGGTAGTCACCTCAACTGCCACCCCTTAGCAATGACCCAGCCTCCAGGGAGGGAAAGGCAGATTGAAAGCTTATCAGGGAGGGAAGAAGGGCACTTCCCAGACGTGCTGAGCACCCCAGTGCCCAGTGAGATCAGAGGGAGCTGCATGTCCTCAGCATGCCTGAAATGCCTCAAAAAGCAACAAGCTTGTGAGGAGATCACATTTCCCATTACTGTGCCCCTTGGTGTGCATACGGTGCCTGGCTTTGGCAAATGGGCAGGGAAATGAGCTGCTTCTCTTCTGAGAGCTAGACTGGAAGATTGGGGAGAAGCACCCCTGTCCCCCAAGAAAAACTCAGAGCTGGCTCAGTGGCAGAAAGCCCCTAATGGCTCTTGTGGGTTAAGACAAGTCCATGCAAGGGAACCTGGCACAGACACTTGGCTTGAGGGGAACTTTAAGAGCTACACAATGCTGCAGAGTTTAGCAAACATCTCAGGAGCTGAAGCAGGGGGATAAAGGACTTACCTGCCAACTGTCAGAGTTAGTTCATCAATGCAGCTCTTGATTTTGTTCTGTGCTTCTAAGTGTGTCATGTTATCTGCATTCTCCCCATCAATTGCCATGATGACATCTCCTATACATAAATTGGCTAAAGCAGCTTTGCTACCAGGAGTCACCTAGGAGAGGACAGAAAGGGAACAAAATCAAAGAAAAATCAGATTTTTCCAAACAATTTCAAGTCTCTTCAAATGATGCTCCAGGCATATTTCAGAAACAGCTGACAAACCCAGCCAGGTTGGTATCAAGTGGTGAGGGACCAGAGAGGAAACATCAATTCAATATTTGAGGATGTTTTCAAGAACCGTTGACTTGAGCTAGAGAGGTTAGCTTCAGATGCCAATTTCCCCAACATCCAGAAGTCTCAGGATCCAGGGTTTGCCTGTCGTGTTTTCCACCTATGTAGACTTCCATCATTTATTTCTCATTCTAGAGGACTTATTTCAGAGAAGAAAAACAACCTAAAGAAACAAATACAAATTTGGAGAGAGAGGAAGCAAGACTGCGTACTCAGTGACTCCCTACCATTCTGCACCCGCTCTCCATCACAGGAGGGCATCACAGAGGCCAATCAGGAAAACTGGCTCCTTGGAACCAGACTGAGAAAATCCACCAAAACCAGAGATCAGAAGTATTACAGAGAAACACATGCCACAGAAGGCAGCTACTCACATTCGGATCTGGATCACATGTCAACAAATCTGAGCAAAGGGAAGAGGTCTGGGCCTGAGAGTTTGACTTAGAATCACATATAATTATAATCAGCCAACTAAAACCAAAAGAGCTGAAGGGGCTATTTTCTACCTTAAATAAGCAACTTGAAGGTAAAAATGGAGCAATCCAAGCATGGCAGGGTGTCCTGCAGAACCAGGCCAGGCACAGTGTTGGACATACCACCTCCAAATGGCTCTGAGCATGACACCTTTTAGAGATGTCAAACACAGACAGGGCTGGCGCTGGGGATTGTGGTGCCCCCCCCGCAGCAGAGCAATGCCAGCGCAAATGAGTGACATCATCAGGGGAGCGCCACGGTGCTGTCCCCTTTTGGCACCCCTCAAATGCCAGCGCCCCCTGCAACGCAGGGCCTGCTTACCGCCTACTGCCGGCCCTGAGCACAGAGCTGGGAAGACCATTAACATAACCAGGCACACAAGGGCTTCCCTGGGTTTTGCCCAGCTCACGCAGAACCCTGCTGGGCTCCTCTGCCACACCTTCAGTCCTTTTCCACTAGCACAATGATCCAGAAACACCACACAGCAGCTGCTGCTTGGGACTGCAGAAGAAGCGGAAGCAAGATGTTCTCTCATGTGGATAGACAACACATTTATTTATCTACTCTGCTTGCTGGGCTCAGGTGGACATGGCTGTGATGTGTCTTTACACCTGCAAGACTCTGTCCCAGCCTGTTCCGTGAGCCTGTCAGAGCTCATAGGAGATATCAGCTTAATGGGCCGTGTAGGCAGGCACTGTGGCCTGCCTCAGAGCCGGAGCTGGACTGCGCCAGGCGCCCCCTCTGGCCGGGCCCAGGAACTGCGGGGCTCCCGCCCCGGAAGCAGAGGGGCGGGGCCAGGCCAGGAAGGGGCAGTATAAAAGCCCCAGCTGGGAGTTCACTTGGAGCTAAGCCCTCAAGG
>VOCP01066142.1:0-15048 GCA_007922195.1 Podocnemis expansa | reverse complement strand
CAGTGCCCATGCCATTGCACTCCTGGGCCTGCCTCACGGAGGGGGGGGTGGGGGGGTGGAACACTCACCGACTGGCAGGCCTGATGTCCGCCTCGATGTCCTCTCCAAGGCAGCTGCCTCCTCCATCTCCCCCTCGGGCTCCTTTGTGGGGCTACTGGCCCTCTCCTTCTGGCTGGGGAACAGCTCTGGGCTGGCAGGTGGTGCAGTCCCAGGCTGGCTGGTGTCTCCCACGTCCAGGGAAGCCTCGAGGTCTGAGGGGCCTCCCTCAGGGGACGTAGCCAGGGTGCGGGGCTTGCCACTGCCCACTGGCCGGGAACAGAGGCCACTGGGCTCCTGGCCCAAAATAGCATCCCGTTGCTGGTAGAAGGGGCAGCTGGTGGCAGCAGCTGGCCCCTGGAGCTGCCTGGGCTTCCCGACCTGGGTATAGTCCTGCCTCAGGTTCCTCACTTTTGAGTGCACCTGCTCAGTGCTGCACTCATAGCCCTTGGCAGACAGGGCCTCAGCGATGTCCCGGTATATGTCCCGGTTGCGGTGACACACCTGCAACCTGGCACAGATATCCTCTCTGCCCCAGATTCTCAGGAGGCAGAGGATCTCCTCCTGGGACCACAAATGCACCCGGTGTCACCCCTGCGCTCCAGCACCCCGAGCCTGGGCCATGCTGCATGCAGCGTGCAGGCACAAGGCACCAGGGTGGCAAGGTACTTCCTGGCTCCTGAGCATCCTGAGAGGAAGAAGGTCAAGTCACGCTGGATTCAAAATAGGCATTGTTTTGAAACAACGCATCTGAACAGCGTTGTTTCGAAACAACGGCTATTTCAATTTCAGGCGAGGGTTTATTGTTCCAAAATGATGGACGTTATTTTGAAATGACAGGGTCCCGTCATTTTGAAATAAAGAAACGTCGTTCAGACATCAACTTTTATTTCAAAACAAGGGTCATTGTTTCGAAATAAAAGCCTCATGTGAACACAGCCTTAGTCTAAGTGCCACGCTACTCCTTGGTTTTTTTCCCCTTCTTAGTTGATGGTGATGGAAGCCGCCTTAGGGCATGTGATCCATCCTTCCCCAGATCCCATGCTGAGATCCAGGGAAGCAAGGGGGCTGGACCTCATGGGCCAGAAGGTGTACTCAACCGCCTTCCAGCTCCACATCACAAACCACCTACCACTGGTGGGACGGTATACCTTAGACATCTGGGAGTCCATGAGGAGATTCTAGGATCTCTTCCCCCGGGAACACCCCGATGACTATGACTCCTTTGTGGAGGAGTGCATGCTAGCATCCTGAGATGCCCTTTTGACAGTGTGGGATGCCTTGGACATGGTGAGCTGCGGCATAGCGCCAACTGTCATCATGAGACACGCAGCATGGCTGCAGGAGGCAGGCCTGCCTCAGGACATGCAACATGCCATCCAGGACCTCCCTTTTGAGGGACAGTCTCTGTTTGAGGAGGCAACACACAGTCTGTTGTGCGGTGTGAGGGACCAAAGAACAGCCCTCAGATGCTTGGGCACGTTCCCCCCACAGGTGCCTAGTCACACTCCCAGCCCTCAGCAGCAGCGCAGGCACTGCTGGCAGAGGCACCAAGCATAGCCTCCTCTGCTGTATGAGAAGGAAGATCAGCCCTCCCAGGGTTCAAGATCCTCTACACCATTTGTGGCACCCTGCTAGAATGCCGTGTCCCCATGCCCAAGGAGCCCTACCGGCTCACCCCTCATGTTCTACCCACTTCCCGGAACCTGAGCAGCACCTCAGGAATCGGCGGCAGAGGCCCTGGCCGCCCCCACCCTCGGGTAGTTGAAAGGGAGAAGCGGTATACCTGGGATCTGTGATCTCCTCCCCAGGTTGGAGTGCAGGGTGACCTTGCCTAAAAGGAAGTGGAGGACCACTATGCTCCAAGGCCCCATCAATTTTTCTCCCAACTACTGGCAGTCCCTGGCCTGCAGGCCTGATTCCCGGCTTCTGGCTCAAATTTCCCTCCCCCCCTACACCCCAAGGGTCTTATATGCTACCTTTGCTGGATACAAACTGAATTTTCTCCTCCAGTATTGCTCATGCTAAAGCCCGAGATATATGTGTGCACAAGAGATTCTTTCTTCAGCACCCAAATCAACTACTCTGTAGCCGAATTCTTCCTCCAGGGGACTTGGCATTCATTCCCTCTCTTGCCCACCGTCCTTCTCACATGAGTTTCAGCTCCATTCATGCTAGAGCCTGAGTCAGCCTGAACACATGCAAAAGTCCTGAGTCCACTATGACGTTCAGATGTTTAAACTAACTTCTCCACACAAAACTTAGCACCTAGTTTTCCTCAATGCAGTCCTGTTTCTTTTACCCACCAGAGCTGGAGTAGGATAATCCCACATGGCTGGATATGTGGGGGAAATTCTAACCACCTCCACCCAGCCCTGCAGACGGAGACCCAGGAACCTCATCTCCCTGAACCCCTGAGCCGTACAAGGGAGAGGGCGACAAAACCCCTTAACCCTTTCTAACCACTTGTGGCGCATGTTTGGATTGCCCTACCACCACACCCATAGATGAACCTGCCCTAGGATACTCACACACATTGTATGGGCATGCAAAGAACCTTCCTTCCATCCATAAAGAAGACAGGGAACACTCAAATACCACCCTCCATCCTGCCCCATTCAAACCCAATTAAGGGAAACAATGAACACAAGGCACTAGCATTAGTCCCATCGGGCCCCCCATAGGGATGCCCCCCTACAGGGTCTTTCTGTCCCTCCTCCTCTCCCTCCAGATCCCTTACAGATCTCTCAGGGTTCCTTGACCCCTTGTACACCTGTGCTAGGACAACTCTTCGCTCCCACTAATGCACTGTGCCAAAGTGAACTTTCACCCCTCCGGGACAGCCTACGTTACTACCTTGGCTGTTCAGGGGTATCAACCACCATTGCTCAAATGGTAATGAACATAACACTTACCCCTCCCCTTCCCACTATGGGTCCCCTGATTCTTCACATGGGGACGCACAGTTGCCAGGGTCTTGCAGGAAATCGCTCACCCAGAAACAGTGGGGACACCTGCAATTACAGGGACAGTATATAAAAGGGCCTCATCTGTATCCTGCATGCCCTAATAGCCCATGCCGGTCAGGACAAATCCATCATGTGGTGGTACATACCACTGAGGTCCTGGAACTAAGCAGACAATATACCACATAGTTTGCCTGTAGACAGAATCTCTTTACTGGTCAAGGACCTAGTTCTTCGGGGCAGTAACTCTTTCCTTTTCCTTCTGAAGGGGGGACTCTTAACTGTGCTCTTGGGTACCCTTCTCCCTCTACCCCCCTGCCCTCTGTTATCGGATAGGTGGCGGGACACACTAGTCCTCCCCCATCAGAGGGAAAATAGAAGCATACACCCTGTTTTCACATCCCAGGGGAGATCCCCCTCTACCATAGTGCACTCACAAACACAGAGTTTACACGATTTTGGCTGGTTCACTCAAGAGACTGAACCATACTCAGGTGTGGGACAGCTCCACAGCTTCTGCGTCTCACCCCCTCATGTCCCACAGGCGACCAAAGGTACCATTAAAAAAGGTCACCGGAGAACCTACGTACCCTGAGCACTGGTTATAGAGAAAAAGAGGGACTCCTACTAACAACAGAGACCACTCCTCTCCTGCTCTCCATTCCTCTGTCTTGCTCATATCTGGAAAACAGGGCAAGAGAAGGCTAGGAAATATTGGCAGTCAGTTTCTGAATTGATAGAGACCAACTAGACCCACGACAAACACCCTGATCCCTTACCCCTACTATCCTTCTCTCTTAGTTGCAATCACTAAAGGTTCCCTTTTCCATTTTTGATGGTTGGGATTTCTTAGTTTGGGACCTTACCAAAAAGGAGGTCTCAAGATGAAGAACTTCCTCTTGACACCAGAAATATGGATATAGGGTATTTGCTCGGAGCCCTTCCTTCTCTCTAACTCATCAGGGACACTCACCGGCCCACTCCCCTCAGGTACAGTCTACTTCCCCGGTGGGGGAGAAGACACCATACCTGGGTCCACCTCAACTGTGCTCAAACAGTGATTACACTTGGAAATTACAGATCTCAAACCAGTGACACCAGTGGGTCTACATTACTGTTCTTTCCCCCTCTCACCAAAGGGACTCAGAAGTCATGCTTGCCCCTAGGACCAGTGGAGTGCCATTACTGACTTCCCCTCCTCCTGGTTCATCAATATCTGTCAGAAGAGGTCTCCCTCATCAAGTCGGGGCTGTGCCCGCAAAGACCTGATTGGTGAATACCATCCTTGATGCGCTCTTAACACCTTGGTCTTGTTGAACCAGCCTAGATACTCAGGTAAAAATGTCAAACCCCACTACTGTGGAGAGGACAGGTTTATCCTCCCTGTCATCCTCTGGGACATGACAATCAGTCAGTCATCATGCAGTGGGCAGATGAAGTGTGGCCCTTCTTCCTTCCTTCCTTCCTTGTTTAAGCATATTCAACATTGAGGGCACCCAAAATGTGTTAGGACAGCCCTGTACAAATACTTCAAGCCTCCCGAGAAGGGTGACACGCGCCTTGCTGTTTTTCCCTTGCATGGTGTTTTCGCAAATAAAGTCGAGGGTTAACAGTACATTCCCCTATGTAGCATGGAAGGACTACAATTCAGATTTCCTTGCATGCCTTGCTTCTTCTTTATAGGGGTAGCAGTGCTGAAGGGAGGACAACTCAACTCTGCCCACCTTCCAAAGTACAACTAGTAGGCATCTAATATTGAATGATGCGAGCACCGCTTGAAGAACGGTGAGTTACTTATCAGTAACCATCCTTCTTCGAGATGGGCTGCTTGCATACGTTCAGGACCCTCCCACCGTCCCCGCTACTTGGAGCTGACAACTAGAAGGCACTGAGGAGCATCCAGGTCGGGGTCATATACACAGCCAAGGGAGTGGCCAGAGGGGGCGTTGGCCACCAACCCTGCTCTGACAGGCTAGGGCTAAAAGTTTCTGGCCAATCGTGACGTAGACACCTTATACTAATACTGAATGTATGCAAGCAGCCCATCTCAAAGGAGGACGGTTACTGGTAAGTAACCCACTGTTTCAATGCCAGGGGGAAGGAGGAAGAGACAGGCTGGGAATGTTCCCTTCTGGGGGTCTCACAAAACTCAGCCAGGATTGCGTGCCAGCAGCAAACATGGGCATGTGGAAAATGCTCCCATCATACATTTGCAGCTCTGTGGTTCAGCACAGCAGAGGGGACACCACAAACTCCACGAGCAGGGGGTCCACCAATTTGCTGCCCCTCCCACAGAGACCATGGGCTTGTCTACACTCGAGAATTAAAATGCACTAAGCCCCCTTACCAAGCACTAACAAGACCACTGTCTATACCAGAATCCCCCTATTTGCACACTAAGCTCCCTCTTCCTCCAGAAAAATAAAACCTCATGAGCGAGAAGAGTACCAGCTATTCTGGAACAGTTCTTGAGCACTAATGAGTGGGTGTACATAGCAGAATATTTAATGCGCATTTACAAGATTCCAGAAATGTCCCCTAAAGCCAATCATGACTGCTCTGGTGCTCCTCTTTAATTCCACTGCTCCAACACAACTCCCCTCTCCCTCCCCCAAAGCCCAGGAATTTTGAAATTTTTCCCTTGTAGTCGCTTCCTGTTCCTGGGGCTCACAGAGCCAGCGTGTTTGCAGGGAACAATGCCAACTGAATGTAGGAAATGCCTTTCCCTCAAACATTTTTAGAAGGGAGGCTTAACAACCTTTAGAGGGTACTGATGCCCAAGAATACTGACCTTTCAGAATGACATAAACCTGGGGTTGGCAACCCAAAAGATAAGAAGAACCATTTTAAAAAACGCCCTCAATAACCAAGTTTGAAATGGGCAGCTGTGTTCGTGTTTGTTTTTGCTGAACTAGGCTGAGTCCTGTGGCACCTAAAAACTAACAAATTTATTTATTGCATGAGCTTTCATGGGAGAAAATCCCACTTCATCTTCAAAGTTTCTCCCACAAAAGCTCATGCAATAAATAAATTTGTTAGTCTAAGTGCCACAGGACTCCTTGATTGTTTTTCAGTAACTGAGTGTTTTGAGAGTTGCAATGAGTGTAGCCTCCTTGTGGCAGCTGAGGGGAGCTGGGCCAGGGCATCTGCTGCAAGATCCCCCAGTGGCCAGGGGTCCTGGAGCCCAAAGCAGCAAGGGGGCAGCCAAAGAGCTTCATGTGGCTCTGGAGCCACAGGCTGCCAGCCCCTGACAAAAACATACTTAACCAGGCTTTTAGCTGTCATCTTGGCCAGGTATAAGCCCCTCAAGCTGCAGACAAGAGGCAGCAACTTTTGAGATATCCACTACACGGTTGACTCGCTTTTGCATGCAGATGCTCCTTATTTAAACACAGATGCAGTCTGTGGCCAGCTAGGAGTCCCTAAATGACATGAGGCTGTGCAATTTGGCTACACAAAATTTCCTAGTGACAGTGGGGTTAGAAGAGTCTTCTAGCTCAAAAGGCAAAGGCCTTTTCCACTTGAGTTACAAGGTACTGTACCACTGTTAGCAAGCCTGCTGATTCCAGAAAGCCAGAAAGACACACACGCGCCTTTTCATTACCTTACTGAAGTATTAAATACAACTGACTGTCCAGACTTCGATGGTTTTTCTACCCACCAGCTAGAGAGTTCACTATTTTCTCATGAAGGCAAGAGGCCAAGAAACATGGCAAACCCCAGATTTGACATGCACTTGGTTTTGACTGCAACAATCATTTCACAGCCCAGATATAAGAATGCAGTGTTAAGACAGAGCCAGTCCCAGAGAGCAGTACAGATCTTCCAGGGCTTCAGAGCTGCCACTAAGAAAAACAGACAATTTTCATGCCCAAATATAGACATGCACTGTACAGCAGTCTTTTCCCAGGGCCAAGAGAATTGTTGGTAAGATGACAAGGCTGGAAAATTCTTGCTGGCAAGACAGCACAAGGGAAAATGAAGTGAATCTACAGAATTCCTAGGGATCTGTTCTTAGAACACACATTTTGCTCTAGTACGACATCAAACAAGTGGTCCCCAGCACACCAGACCAGGGGTGATGCTACACCTAAATACTGGGGGTGCCCTGGCCCCCACCAGCCACCAAGGCCCTGATCCATTCTCCCCACCCCCCCACCCCCCGGCAGCTCCCTGAGACCTTCCCAACCCTCAGTCCTACCGCTGGCCCCTGCTGCCCCAGGCCGACCCCCTCCCCCATGGCCCTTCCCCACCAGGCCAGCGTGCCTGTCCCTGGACTGCCCCCTGCCTGTCTCCCTTACCTGGCTGCCAGAGGAGAGCAGACCAGCGGGACAGCCCCCGGCCGGACCCTGCTCTGAGCATGCTCAGAGCAGGGTCAGGCCAGGGCAGGAGTTTTAAAAACTCCCAGCCCAGCCTGTGGCAGCTCCCTACTGGCCATGGCCTGGCAGCATTCCCTGCACAGGGGCATGATGGTGCACCCCTGTGCAGTTTAGTGATGCGCTGGTCGGAGGCTGCCCCTGAGCCCCCCCAGCGACGCCACTGCCCCAGACTAATCAGTGCCCCAGCTAGCAAAGCATGCGGTTTAACCTGCATTGCACAGGATAAGCTTAGACAGGAAAAAAGATTGACCGCTCCTCCTACCATCCCTTTTTCCAATGTGTGTTTGGGTTATTGCATTTCTCACTTTTCTTTCAGTAGCAGATCTGATATCTCTGTTTCTTGGGCATGTAAGATAACAAATGCACAGCTTCACTTCCTGTACCAATCCTGCAAGAGTAACAGACTGTTTTTCAAGCTAAAATGATGTGATGAGAATGTCCATGTTGGCAGCAAGAGCCACGGAATGGTAGCTAGAAATCACTTAAAGGAGGTGATGAGAGCAAGAAGAGAAGTTACATGTTTGTATTCCTTTCTGCAAACATTCTCACATCGCTGCAACCCACACGTGTTTCTGTCACTGGTCAGAGGATTACCAGTACTCAGAGAAAACAAGCTACTATCTGACAAAGACATGCAAAATAAAGCCTATTGGTCTCTCTTGGTTACACGTCAGTGGAGCACCCTGGGTCAGAGTATCTCATTTGCTCAGTCACATCATGAGAGCCAAGGATATTACAATTTATACCCACTTGAGCTGGCCAAAGAGACAAGCTTTCATCCAGACCACCCAAATCCATCTTCTGTTAACCCAGAGGAGGCCTCAAATGATCTGCTAGATACCAAGCAGTCAGCCCCCAAACTGAGGCACCCTAGATGTGTAGGAAAGACAGGGCTCTTCATCACTGAAAAATCACTGTGATTACTTTGAGCAGCAAGCCCACTGCACAGAACACCTACCACAAAAAGAAAAAGCTGCTTTTTGCGGTGCTGGGGGTGGAGATGACAGAGAGAGAGGGCGGTGTTAATACTGGTTCCTTTAGGTGCCACATGGTGTTCACCTCCCTGGCTGCTAGGCACCAGAGGCAAAATCCTGGGCACCATGGAGACCTGGCACCCAAGATTTGTCAAGCCTGACCTAGAGCCATACAGGAAGCTTGTATATGTAGTTAAAATCAAATTCAACAGGTGCATCAGCACTGGAGCTAAAGGAGCTGCACTTCTTTTCACGAGTGATTAATCTGGCTGTAAGAAAATCTGGCTTTTTTCCTCAGGCTTTCCCTTGAGTATTCTGCCCATTAGTTCTACCGGATCCTTTCCCACTGTCTATAGTTCCCAACGTTCTCTGAGTTCCCAGCTGGAACCCTCCTACCTGCAATTTCTGTCCTGCTTCTCATCCTCCAGTGGAAAAATCTCATGTTCCTTCTGAACATGTATAACCTAGGAAAAGATATTTTGCTTTGGCCAAGAATGTTTTTTTTTTTTCTTTAAATTAAAAGCACAAACCTCCCTAAAACAGGATGAGAGCTCAAATCAAAGACCACAGCACCAAAGCTTCATGCCTCCAAAGGATGAAGCTGACTCAAAAACCTGACTGTGAAAGTCAGGAACTTAGGAATATGAATTTGGGAGAAGAATCCAAACTTTTCCCAAGAAGTCAGGGAAGGGTGTTGGGTCCATGCTTTGACTCCTGATCTGAAAATCAGATCTTATCCAGTATTTTTGTTTCGGATCATTCGTTTATATCCATAAAGGGCAGCTCTGCTGGATACTGAAATAAACATGGAGGCAGAGGAGGGAGAGATGCACTTCCTTATATATTAGGCAAGAGAGAACAGTTTTGAGTCTGCTGGAGCATGTCATCTGTCAGAGACCAAGTTTCTTTGTTTTCTTTTGGCTTTGACTATGACAGGAGCTTGGCTGTCCACCACTGACAACAATGGGAGCATTCACAGAAACTTAGAAAAGAATTTGGCTTTTTATTTGGGAACTGCTCCCTCCCACCAGAACTAGACAAAAAGTACAGTGAAGGATTGGAAGGTGATGCTAACAAGCATAAACACTCCATGACTCAAACTAAGTTCAGTAGGAATTCCACGTGTGCCACTCAAAGTCTGAGAAGCTACCACACACAAAAGGCAGAAGACAATCCCCTCCAAAGAGCATTGTCATGCTAATAAGCAAAACAGCCAACAACAAACTCGGTAGAGTAAATTCATGCTTTGTGTTAACCCCTCAGAAGTCTGTGGACCTCCACCAGAGACGAATTTTCTTCTCTGGCTGGAAGGAACAAAACATGCGTGTTTTCTTCAGTGAGTAATTTCATCCAATCCCAGAAGTGTTGTGCTGGACTTCCTGCTCACTGTCTCATCTGAGATATTTTTTGAGCTATTATTAAGGAAAACACCACAACAGGAAACATCAGAATGCTGTTGAAATTTATAATCAAGTACACAGCACATACAGCATTTCCCTTCCCAGAAGCTCTCTACATAGGCACTACTCTTAAGCAGCCAAAGACAAATGCAGGATAGAGGAAATTCAGCCACACAGCTCCAGTTAAAATAACTTGTTTGCATGGATAACTAATCCCCCAACCCTCAAGTAAAGTTAGGAATAAACCTGCATAATATTTCATGGCTTTTGGAAACCTATTAGCAGGGCCATTGCTGGCACCAGGCTTACGGGGCTCGAACCCCAGGTCCGCTGTGGCGGCAGAGCACTTACAGCACTTGAGCCCCAAGTCCCGGCACCCGAGCCCCTGTCTTTTCTTGGGCTAGGGGCACTCCTGCCTATTTGTATCAAGAAAAATCACAAGTCAGTGTTTCATTTTGCTCTCCGATTCATAAAATGGAGGTCCTCTCAGAAAATCACCTATTCAGTGGTGCATGCAGTTTCCTGTATCATAGCATCAGACTACTTAGCTCTGTGAACTGGATTCAAATCCACAAATTGTAAAATCATTAACACTACACTTGAACCATGGGGCAGTTTTCTCTCCCAACTCTGGGGTTTCAGAATGGTTTGCTGACCTCAGGAATTTCTCTGGACTCCATAGATTATGACTTAAAATTACGTAGGTCCAAAAAAATAAGAACAATCCCACAAAATATAAATCACGTAAAGTTCAAAGCAACTGTTTTCACATCAGAAAAGGAATTGTTATGAGGGCTTCATTCCATGCATTGCAGTAGCATGGCAGAGAAAATGCAAGCATAAAAATGATGGTCAAGGTCATCTCTGGCAACCTCTTCCAGTCTAGGTTGCCTTGGTCCTGCCACAGCACACAGGACTGGACTTGAGTTCTTGAGGTCCCTGCCAGCTCTACCTCTCTGTGTGAAGCCCTACACAATATTGGAGCACAAGCTATGAATGCATCCACGCCCTACTGGCTGGTAAAAGCCAGTGATGGACTACTGGACCAAACACTCCTGGAAACATACAAGGCCTCCTTTGGAGAAATATTCTTACCTAAGCGCTTTCATACCCTCAAGAAGCCAACAGACAACCCTGAGGAGCATTTCAGCTGATGTCCTGTCTCCAGGACTCTCCCATTCTTGGGAAAAGTAACTGAGCAAGTAGAAAGCAATGAGATTCAACAATACACGACATCAGTCAACATCCTGGATGTCCCTATTCAGGGCTCAGACCTGGGCTCAACACAGGGTCAACTCTAGTGACCCTGAACAATAACCCTGTCCTAGCCATGGACACAGACAAGCTCTCCACTGGCCCTTGCCAGACCTCTCTTCAGCCTGACACAGGAGCCAGGGTGTGGTTAGCCCCTCCACACCGTCCAGCAGGAGAGGTTGACCCAGCACAGTGGTGGCTCCACCTGCTCCTCTCTACCAAACTCAAGTGATAATGGGCACCTGCTCCTCTTGTCTGAGGGACCTGGTGGGGGCAGCATCCCATAGGATCCCATACAATCCCCCTCCACATGAGGCCCCAGGCAAGACCAAAGAAACAGTGGTCAGAAAGGGGAAGTGCTTGGAAGAACTGGCCAAGACAGTGTCTCCACCTGCCATTGATGGCTCACAGGCCCCATCTGGCAAAGTGCAGGGAGGCCTCTAGTGCTAGTAGTTTCCCAAAATGCCTTCTTCCACCTCCAGCTCACTAGGAAACTTCCTCCCCTCCTCCCAGAATGAAGCCTGGCCACAGTGCTCCACATGCTCATCACTGGCAAGCTGGCTATGTCATCTGAACTTTGAATGCGAGGGTGATGCACAGACTCCATCTGCCCACCTTCTGCATGAACCAGGCTGGCATGAGCACAGCCGGGCTTCAGTCCCTCCACTAACCCGCAGGCAGCTTCCAATGCCAGCTTAAGGCCTTGGGTTGGATTGTCAAAGCAATTCATACATTAAGCGCCAGCTACATTAAAGACTGAATTGCTATCTGTGAACCACTGTGTCAGTCACTGTCATGCGGACCACAGATCCCAGCATGCGTGAGCTGAGGACAAAGCATTCTTTGTCAAAGGGACTGTGCTATGGAACAAACAATCTTCCCCCACAGTGTGTCTGTCTTGAGGAAACACTGCACCACCATCTTCTAGAGCCAGTCCATCCTATAAGCACCGTTTCTACTCCCGAACACCAATGGTCCCCCTAAGCTGCGCAGCCTCCGGTGCTACCTCATGGGGAGACGCTGCCAGCTGCACCAGAACAGAGCTTCAACCCTGAAAAAGGATTGGTGCCAGAGACTTCATGACATCCATGGGGGACTTTGCTATTGTTACTGACTTTAGGAGTCAGACATTCAGGAGCCATGGTGACGGGTGATACTATAGACCCTAGGATGGCTAGACAGAGGTACTACAGATGGAGAGCGCATTGCTAAACCAAGTTGGGTTACCTTTATTCAGAGTCACTGCCCAGAGCTGAGTGCCTGCACAGCCGGTTAGAACTGTAACTCTGGGCTGTTCCCATGCCCCTCTCTAACTGAATGCACATAGGGCAACCACAAAGTTAATGACTTCCTGATGAACATGAGTGCACTCATTTACAGACTAAATCATCTGTTAGGGTGCACTTGAACTCAGGCTTGGCCACCCATTCCCTCCTCACCGAGTCCTGCCCAGCCAGACCCACCCTGGTGGAAGCAGGCGACTTTGAAGGGGCAAACCAGTGATGCTGATCAGCCTCAGCTACAGAGCCAGCCCTCCTTGGAAAAGTCCCGTAGCCCTGTCTCAGACAGAGTGACTCAGAGCACTAGCAGGGCAGGCAGTTTACAGGGACGCTCCAGGCAGGGCCATCGCTAGGGGTGGGCAGGCCCAGAATGAACTGGCTGTGCAAAGCCCCCCCGGCCTCATGCTGTCCCCACCTCCCTGCCCTGTGACACTTGCCCCCGTCCCAATCTCACACCAACACGCCGGGCCTGATGCTGCTCTCACACTGCCTCCCAGCTGGTATAGTAGCAAAAACAATGATTCACAGAAATTGTTACCAGTTTTTGGCACTACAGTGGCTGCATGTGGCCCACTGAACCACAGTGCCCAGGGTAGTCACCTCAACTGCCACCCCTTAGCAATGACCCAGCCTCCAGGGAGGGAAAGGCAGATTGAAAGCTTATCAGGGAGGGAAGAAGGGCACTTCCCAGACGTGCTGAGCACCCCAGTGCCCAGTGAGATCAGAGGGAGCTGCATGTCCTCAGCATGCCTGAAATGCCTCAAAAAGCAACAAGCTTGTGAGGAGATCACATTTCCCATTACTGTGCCCCTTGGTGTGCATACGGTGCCTGGCTTTGGCAAATGGGCAGGGAAATGAGCTGCTTCTCTTCTGAGAGCTAGACTGGAAGATTGGGGAGAAGCACCCCTGTCCCCCAAGAAAAACTCAGAGCTGGCTCAGTGGCAGAAAGCCCCTAATGGCTCTTGTGGGTTAAGACAAGTCCATGCAAGGGAACCTGGCACAGACACTTGGCTTGAGGGGAACTTTAAGAGCTACACAATGCTGCAGAGTTTAGCAAACATCTCAGGAGCTGAAGCAGGGGGATAAAGGACTTACCTGCCAACTGTCAGAGTTAGTTCATCAATGCAGCTCTTGATTTTGTTCTGTGCTTCTAAGTGTGTCATGTTATCTGCATTCTCCCCATCAATTGCCATGATGACATCTCCTATACATAAATTGGCTAAAGCAGCTTTGCTACCAGGAGTCACCTAGGAGAGGACAGAAAGGGAACAAAATCAAAGAAAAATCAGATTTTTCCAAACAATTTCAAGTCTCTTCAAATGATGCTCCAGGCATATTTCAGAAACAGCTGACAAACCCAGCCAGGTTGGTATCAAGTGGTGAGGGACCAGAGAGGAAACATCAATTCAATATTTGAGGATGTTTTCAAGAACCGTTGACTTGAGCTAGAGAGGTTAGCTTCAGATGCCAATTTCCCCAACATCCAGAAGTCTCAGGATCCAGGGTTTGCCTGTCGTGTTTTCCACCTATGTAGACTTCCATCATTTATTTCTCATTCTAGAGGACTTATTTCAGAGAAGAAAAACAACCTAAAGAAACAAATACAAATTTGGAGAGAGAGGAAGCAAGACTGCGTACTCAGTGACTCCCTACCATTCTGCACCCGCTCTCCATCACAGGAGGGCATCACAGAGGCCAATCAGGAAAACTGGCTCCTTGGAACCAGACTGAGAAAATCCACCAAAACCAGAGATCAGAAGTATTACAGAGAAACACATGCCACAGAAGGCAGCTACTCACATTCGGATCTGGATCACATGTCAACAAATCTGAGCAAAGGGAAGAGGTCTGGGCCTGAGAGTTTGACTTAGAATCACATATAATTATAATCAGCCAACTAAAACCAAAAGAGCTGAAGGGGCTATTTTCTACCTTAAATAAGCAACTTGAAGGTAAAAATGGAGCAATCCAAGCATGGCAGGGTGTCCTGCAGAACCAGGCCAGGCACAGTGTTGGACATACCACCTCCAAATGGCTCTGAGCATGACACCTTTTAGAGATGTCAAACACAGACAGGGCTGGCGCTGGGGATTGTGGTGCCCCCCCCGCAGCAGAGCAATGCCAGCGCAAATGAGTGACATCATCAGGGGAGCGCCACGGTGCTGTCCCCTTTTGGCACCCCTCAAATGCCAGCGCCCCCTGCAACGCAGGGCCTGCTTACCGCCTACTGCCGGCCCTGAGCACAGAGCTGGGAAGACCATTAACATAACCAGGCACACAAGGGCTTCCCTGGGTTTTGCCCAGCTCACGCAGAACCCTGCTGGGCTCCTCTGCCACACCTTCAGTCCTTTTCCACTAGCACAATGATCCAGAAACACCACACAGCAGCTGCTGCTTGGGACTGCAGAAGAAGCGGAAGCAAGATGTTCTCTCATGTGGATAGACAACACATTTATTTATCTACTCTGCTTGCTGGGCTCAGGTGGACATGGCTGTGATGTGTCTTTACACCTGCAAGACTCTGTCCCAGCCTGTTCCGTGAGCCTGTCAGAGCTCATAGGAGATATCAGCTTAATGGGCCGTGTAGGCAGGCACTGTGGCCTGCCTCAGAGCCGGAGCTGGACTGCGCCAGGCGCCCCCTCTGGCCGGGCCCAGGAACTGCGGGGCTCCCGCCCCGGAAGCAGAGGGGCGGGGCCAGGCCAGGAAGGGGCAGTATAAAAGCCCCAGCTGGGAGTTCACTTGGAGCTAAGCCCTCAAGG
>VOCP01066139.1:0-14791 GCA_007922195.1 Podocnemis expansa | reverse complement strand
GGACCCTGAAGATAGCTACCCCCTTTGGAACTAGGTACCTGGGGCAAAGGGCCGGGCGGGGTTGGAGGAAGTAGCCCAGGGCGGGCAGGATGGTAGGCCATATTCCCCGGGGCAGCGTGTTTCGGAGGCAGCCCCGCTGACCCCTGGAGTGCCACCCTGCCCCTGTCTAGGGCCCTGGGCTGAGACGCAGTGGAGTGGGAGGGCCTGCGTCTCCCTCCACAACCCCCCCCTTGTCTCCTGGCGTAGGAAGCGCGACCCCGTCCCTGGCTCCAGACTTTGCATTAGTTGCCCGCCCTGCCCGGGGGCCGGGGCTCCAGACTTTGCATTAGTTGCCCGCCCTGCCCGGGGGCCGGGGCTCCAGACTTTGCATTAGTTGCCCGCCCCGCCCGGGGGCCGGGGCTCCAGACTTGGTGGGGTTCTACAGAGACATTCGGCCGGTCGGTGGGAGGGCGCACCCCAGCTAATTCCCCATTCCTGCCTGTAGGAGGCACCCTCGCGACGCGCCGGCCGTGCCAGACGCCTACAGGCCGGTTTCACAGCACTGTGGTGAAAAGAAAGATTCCCAGTCACTCCAGTGCGCAGTAAATGAGGTCCCAGTGCTGGTGTAACAGCTAGTTGCGAGTACAGCACCACTAGAGGACCTCCTCTGAACTGAGCTCATTAACACCTGCAATTGTTAAAGACCTTACAGATCACGATATAACCACAACATCCTGTAATTCCAGCCCAACTAGTTACGCTATGCCTCTTGAAAATTCTCCTTTGTTCTCTTCACTCCACACAGCAGCCTCATTTCCTGAGCTGTTAAATTATGCTGTGCTTTTCCTCAGAAGCAGGTGCATTTGGGGTGGGGGGAGAGGATTCCTCACTACTGTAACGTCCCTGGGGTGTTGCAACCTGAATAAGAAAGTATGCAGCAGTCTGAGGGCCTGTCATGAAAGGCACTGCATGCAATGACTGCAGGTTCCAAAGCACCTCTCCTCTACTTACGCTACATTTATGACATCTTCATCATTTGGACCCATGGCAGGAATGCTCTTGAAGATTTCCACAGAGATTTCAACAATTTTCCACTCCACAGTCAAACTTAGCCTGGAACACTCCACACAGGAGATCCACTTCCTGGACACTACAGTACAAATTAGAGATGGACCCATAACCACCACCCTTATACTGAAAACCTACTGATCAGTATAGTACCTATGTTCCTCATGCCTTCACCCTAAACACACCACACGATCCATTGTCTACAGCCAAGCCCTAAAACAGTGGTTCCCAACCAGTGTGCTGTGGCACACTGGTTTGCTGCAGCAACACTCCAAGTGTGCTGCGAGCATCCCCAACAGCTGGAGTTAAAGTTCCCTCCGTGCTCAGCCCAGCCACGTGCGCTGTGCAGGGCTGGGAAATGGCAGGGGTTAAAGTAAGGGGGAAGGCACTGAAACACAGTTCCGGAGCCCTCTATTTTTAGGCAGGCAGCATTCCGGCCCCCCCTAAAAATAGAGGAAGGCACTGAAATGTGGAGTTCCAGGGGCCCCCCTAAAAACAGCCCGAGCAGCCGGAAAGCAGCGTTCCACCTTAAACCCTGCTCCACCTTCAGCCCAGCCAGCAGAGAGCTGCAGGAGGCCGGTAGTGTGTGACTCTCCCCCCTGCAGGGTGGAGCAGCTCCTATCAGCCAGCCTGCAAACAGCCCAGGTAAGGGCTTTGGTGGGGAGGGCTGCTGGGGGTTGTGTGGGGCAGGGGTGTGTGTGTGTGCGCATGTGTGTAACAGAGATGGGTGGGAGTGGCTATGTAGCAGAGGATGTGTAGCTGGGGTTGTGGGGTGGCTGTTTGGTTGGGGGTGCGTGTAGCTGGGGGGTGGGGTGGCTATGTGGGGGGGGTACAGCTGGATGCTGGAGACCTAGTTCTGGCCCCTGCAGTGATGGGAGGGTCCATCACAGGCAGCAGGGGGCTGCGGGAGGGGAGGACGGGACCCACTGTGGTGTGAGGGAACAGCAGTGGGTGAGGATTTGCCCTGGGTGGCAGGGAGCCACTGTGAAGAAGTGGGAAGCGGGTGCTGCACCATGCTCCCCTTCCCTACCTTCCCACTCCCCAGGTTTCCCCCTTGCTCCCCCCGCCACAAAGCCACTCTTGTTCTCCTTTCCTCTCTCCTCTCTTGCTACCTTCGTGCTGTTCCCCAAATGGCTGCCTTGTCCTCTTTTTCCCAGCCCTGCCCTGCTCTGCTCTGCTCCACATACTCCTGCCACTGCACACGACTTCTGACCTCCTGTGTTTTGCCACCCTTGCTCTGCTACACCTACTGCCCCACATAGCAGCATTTCCAAAACACTGTGCAACGGTTCTTGGATAGTCATAAGTAATTTAAGTTAATTTGAATATTCATTAGTTTTTTAATGGTGGTGTGCCTCCAAAAACTTGAAGGTATCAAGGTATGCCATGGCAGAGAAAAGGTTGGGAACCACTGCCCTAAGATATAATCTCATTCGCTCTGATCCCAGAGATGGCTTTTGGAGTAGGCAAGGCAGGCAGTGGCCTAGGGCCCCCAGCTGTGGGGGGCCCCACCGCCCCCTTGGTGAGTGCAGTGGAGCCGTGCCCTGCAGCTCCCTGCTTTAAGTTAAGAAAAAGCAGCTTCTTTTGCGTACATGCAGGCTGGCCCCGCCCCCAGGGCAGAACAGCTGGCCCAGGGTGAAGCAGGCCAGCTGAGGGGCAGGGCTTCCCTGGGCCAGCTGTTCCACTCTAGAGATGGGGAGGGCTGGCCCAGAGGCAGGGCAGAAAAGGAGAGCCCAGCCTCTCGGCTGGCTTGCTTCACCCCCCTGACCCTCCCCGACCCCATTTCCCCCCACCCAGCAGCAAACTTTCCCTTGATGGAAGGGGAAGAGTGGGTCAGGGTTACCTCCTGGCCTGACCTGGCCTCCTTGGGGCTTCTGCTGCTCCAGTCAGAAGGAGAGGCTGGGAGCAGACTGCACCAGATAGCAAGGCAGTCCCACAGCAAGCAGACACCTAGTACCAAATCAAAGCCTCTGACCCCACTTCCCCAGAGTCCCAGGTAAGTGTGAGGGCCCCATCCCCTGGACCTGTGGGGTGGGGTGGGGGACCAGGGGGGCAGTATTCTACCCAGGACTTGAAATTAGGGGCAGCGTAGGGGGCTATCGGGGGGGTGCTGACTATATTGGTATAACACTGTTACTAACTGGGGGAGGTGTTGGGAAGTTCTGGGGGGGGGGTGTAGAGGGGTGTTAGGAAAATCCCTGAAGGGAGTTTGGCGAGCTGAGCTGCGTCTGCATGAAAGGGAGGGAAAGAGGACTGGTGTTGTGGAGCAACCAGTGCTGCTGCGGGGTGGGAAAGGGGACGAGCACTGGGAGAAGCCTCAGAGAGCTGGGTGAGAATAAATGCATTAAGGAATGTGAGGTGCTCAAAATACTACAGTGACGAGGGGCCACCATGTCACAGTTTTCAGGAGTGGGGGCTGAAGGCAGTCTTCCCAGGGCTGTAGGGAAGGAGATTGGACTGGCAGCAGGGCCAAGTGCATGGAGGGCAGACATACTGAGAAAGAATGCTAATACTAAAAAAGTAGGTGCGGTGATGTGCTGAATGCTGGAAACATCAGGTGTTAAGTATCCAGTGAAGTGCAGTCAGTTGCCACAGCTGAGGTTACGTAATGGAAACATGCGTAACTCTTCCACTGATGACCAGCTATTAAAGGGACTCAGAACACAGTAGGCTACCAAGAGTCTCTGGTGCCTGGGGGCCAACTCTACATTCCCCCCCCACACACAGGGCAGGAGGTGTCCTGGTACCACCTCCAAACTGCCCTGAGGAGGGGGTCTGTATTGGTGGATGGGGCAGGGGAGGATTGGTGGATATGCAGGCTTTACTCACTCTCCCCCCCCCCCCCCATCCTGTGCATGGTGCTCAGAGCTCAGGCAGCGTGAGGCAGGTGAACTTTTCAGGGTAGGGCCAGTTTTGTTATGTATTTTTGCAAGGGAGGCAGTGTTAATATAGAAGGTTCTCCTTTGAGCGCTGCTCACATCATTCAGTTACAGGTGTCTACGTGCCGCAGCGCACAGTAGCTCGGAAAGTCTTTAGCGTTAGCCTGTCAGGTCAGGGTACATGGCGAACGCCCCCTCCATGCTGCGACCACGGCTATGTAGGTGACCGTGACCCTGACCCTCCCTGTTCCTTTTTCCGCCATCAGTGTTGGTTTCGGATCAGCATAATCTTGCAAAATACAAGCACCTGTCTTTTGCGTGAAATTCGAGATGCCCGGTTTCAAGCCGGGCTTAGGATGCTGCAAGGCTTTTCTGATAAGATGACCCGCACGAGAAATGTTTCACTTGCCTAAGTGAGTCCCACCTCGCGGCAGAGTGCTCCATTTGCCGGTCCTTCAAGCAGAGGACTCGGCTGGAAAGGGAGTGCCACCTCCTCTTGATCTCAGGGAGTGGAGCCACAACCCCCGAGACTGGCCAAGCCACTAGCGCCGCACCAGATAGGCCCAGGCTCAGGACTCTCGCCGATCATCAGTACCAGGCTCGAAATCTTGACCCACTACGGTACCACATTGGCACCGACCTCGCCAGTCAGCGGGTAGCCTCTCAGCCACCCCAAGAAGGGAACTGGCACAGGCAACCCCGACGACCCGCCACGGGCACTCAAATCCAGCCCCAGTGCAGAAGATGAAGAAGAGGACCAAAGCATCGCCGTCCTCATCAGCACCGCAGGGCCCGGCACCATCCCCCATCTTACCGCTGGCAAGCCTGGCACTGCCAGACCTGGCACCATTACCAGTGCCGCCGCTTCCAGTGCTGTCATCTCTGGTACTGTCAAACCCGGTACTGCCAATTACAACATCAATACCAATACTGGCATGCAGCTCTACACCCTTCTTCAACCTGGTACCAACAACCAGCCCGACACCAGGTCCAAGCACGGCACCTCCCAGCCCTCCTCCACTACCACAGTCTGGTACAGAGGGGCAAGAAACTCCCCTCCATCACTCATTGGAAGAGCTTTTGGTACCGGGCTCCCAGACATCAGGAAGTTCCTCCAGATCTTCCCCCGAGGATCCCTTCCTTCCCCCCCAGGAGGAGCAACCGAGGAAGAGACTTCAAAAGAGCTCCGTATCTCCAAACGTGAGAGGCAGCAGCCACAGAGGGAAGACTCCACTCCCCCCAGAGCACCCATGCCTCTAGCAAGATCCCCTCACAATGGGTGGACTCTTGACTGGCTGAACGCGACAACAGATGATGTCTCCTCTCATTACGCTTGGTCGCCACTGCCGGAGTCCTCGGACTTTTCCAACGACAAACCTGACCCTGACTGCACACAACGCAGTAGGTTTTGGGCCCAATACTCCTTTTCACCTGATGAGCGCCTAATTGACATGTCTGCCAACTGCGAGGGAGACCCCTGCGTTGAGCAGGACCTCCCCTGCTGCATGGCGGTGAACCTAAACCTGAAGTTGGGGGTGATCCAAGAGGAAGATGACTCTCTCTTCGATGCATGCCATAGATCCCCTCCGGCTAAAGTTGTGATTCTCTTGCATTAGGGGGTATTCCATATTGTCCAGGAACGCTGGCAAACGCCTTCCTCGATCCTGCCAGTGTCCAAAGTGGCGGACGAGAGATACTACGTAACCCCAGAAGGGTTCTTCTTCCTGTTCCATCATCCCACACCAGGATCCCTGGTGCTTGATGCGGTAAAACAAAGGGAGAGACAGGGCCAGCCAAGCTCCACGCCCAAGAACAAAGAGGCGAAGAAGCACAACCTCCTGGGGAGGAAGGTTTACCCCTCCACTGTCCTCCAACTGTGTATTTTCAACCATTCAGCCTTGATGATGTGCTACATCTTCAACCTGTGGGAGGCCATGAAAAACCTTCGCACGGCCATCTCCAAGGAGCGCCTGAGAGACTTCGAGGCAATGCTCGAGGAAGGAGAAAGGGCATCCAGGGATGCCCTAGCAGCAACCTGGGACACAGTGGATATGGCGGCCCGCACAATGGCCTCAGCAGTCGTCATGCGTCAGTTGGCCTGGCTCCAAGGCTTCAGCCTGTCCATGCAGATGCAGCAGATTATTCAGGACCTCCCCCCCCCCCCCGACCTCTTTGCCTTTTCCACAGACACGAAGCTGCATGGCATGAAAGACTCAAGGGCTACGCTCCAATCCCTTGGGATATACACTCCGCAACCCACCAGGTGCTCATCGAGACAGCATCAGCAACTCCAACAGCAGCTACAGCAACAGCTGCAGGTGCAGAGTCAGTTTCCAAGATCCCTCCAGTTTCCCCAATGTCATCTTGGGGACATGGACAAAGACAAGAACCAATCAGGTAAAGGGGGGAACTCAGCACTTCGCAGTCTGGACAGCGTGGACAGACTTCCTACTGCTCATCTGGCCGTAAACAGCGTTTTTGACGGTCACTCCGAGGGCAGCGCTCCAGAGCCCGTTCTCCCCCACCGCCTCTGCCACTTCACCCCCCAGTGGACAGGTGTCACATCAGACCAGTGGGTTCTCGACACAGTGGCTCAAGGATACCGTATCCAGTTCCTTTCAATTCCTCGGGACAGGAAACCACCCCCTCATACAGCATCACAGAATCTGGAACTGCTGGACAGGCTTGAGGCCGAATGCCTAAAGCTACTCTCCCTTGGGGCCATAAAAAAGGTTCCCAAATGGGAGCACAGCAAAGGATTCTGCTCCTGCTACTTCCTGGTCCCCAAACCCAATGGGGACCTGTGGCCTATTCTGGACCTCAGAGCACTAAACAAATACATAAAGAGAATAAAGTTCTGCATGGTTTCCCTACCCCAGATTGTTCCCTCCCTGTCTCCAGGAGACTGGTTTGCAGCCCTCGATCTAAAGGACGCTCATTTCCACATAGACATCCAACCCCATCACAGATGTTTTCTCAGGTTCGCGGTGGCACAAAACCACTACCAGTTCACTGCCCTGCCCTTTGGGTTATCATTAGCTCCCAGGGTGTTCATAAAATGCGGGGCACCGGTCACAGTGTTTCTACGCAGGAGGGGCATAAGAATCTACCCCTACCTAGATGATTGGCTCATAGTAGGCAAGTCAAGTCGACAAGTGCAAAACCACATCGACCTGGTAGTGAAACTGTGCAAGTTCCTTGGCTTCTGTATAAGCTCAGAGAAGTCCAAGCTTTGCCACACTCAGGACATAGAATTCATCGGGGCACATTTAAACACTCAACAGGGCATGGCGTCCTTTCCTGGCAAGACTTCCGTTTGCACCATTATCACGGAACTGCAGGCACCCGGGCTGACCAGAGCACGCCGGTGCATGCAGCTCTTGGGACACATGGCAGCTGCCACCTCGGTAATCTGAACAGCTCGCCTGCAGATGAGACCCTTCCAACTCTGGTTCATCACAAGGTTCTGGCCATGGAGAGACCATCTGGACTAGGTACTCTCAGTTCCGCAGTATGCCCTGGAGTCCCTGCAAATTTGGAAGGACCCCTGGTTCACAATGGGAAGTATCCTGTTTAGGGAGTCCAAGCCCTCAGTGACCCGGATAACGGATGTTTTGGACTCAGGTTGGGGAGCCCACCTAGCCAGGGGCTTCTCCACACAGGGTGTTTGGAATCCCGCGGACAGACTTCTCCACATAGACGTAAAGGAGTTCTGGGTGATCAGATTGGCCTGCATGACCTTCCTCGACCAAATCCGTGGCAGGATGGTCCAGGTCCTCACAGACAATACAGCGGCCATGTTTTATACGAACTGGCAAGGGGGAGGTCCTCTCCTTGGCTCTATGCGAGGAAGTGAGCAAGCTTTGGCAATTAGCGATAGATCATCACTTTACGCCGACTGCCTCCCACTTGCCCAGGGTAGACAATGGCCTAGCAGACTCACTCAGCAGGAAACCCCTTGTGAACCATGAGTGGTCCCTTCACAGCAAGGTATTCTCCCTCCTGATAAACAGATGGGGAACCCCCCAGGTGGACCTGTTTGCCATGGCACAAAATCACAAATGTCCCCAATTTTGTTCCCTTCGGGGTCAGGAGGAGGGTTCTCTCAGCGATGCCTTCCTCCTCAGTTGGTCAGGGGCTCTGAGGTATGCCTTCCCACCAATTCCCCTGATCCACAGAGTGCTACTGAAGGTCCTTGTGGACAGGGCACACATCATTCTGATAGCTCCGGACTGGCCCAGACAACACTGGTCCCCACTCCTGCTGGACATGTCCGTGAGGACCCCGCTCAGACTCCTGCAGCGGGCAGACCTCCTAATGCAGGACTCGGGTCGCCTTCAGCACCCAAACTCGGGCCTCCTGCACCTGACAGCCTGGATGCTCTCTGGCTCAGCGAGCAAGAGAGATGCTGCTCATATAGGGTTAAGAATGTCCTGGTTAGTAGTAGAAAACCCTTCCTCCAGGTTTACTTACAAGGCGAAATGGAGGCACTTTTCCACCTGGTGCCGTGACAAGGACATAGACCTTATCTCTGCACCAATGCAGGCGACTTTAGACTACTTCCTAGATTTAAAAGAAAATGGCCTATCCCTGTCCTCATTAAAATTTTGGCTACCTGGCAGCAATTTCAGCCTTTCACCAAAAAGTCGACGGGGCTCCACTCTTTCTGCACCCCATCTCTTACAGGTTCCTGAAAGGGGTGGAAAAGCTTTTTCCCACACCCGTAAACCTACCCCTCAGTGGCATCTGAACGTTGTCCTATGGGCTTTGACAGAGATGCCCTATGAGCCCTTGGGTTCAGCTACTTTGCTCGTGCTGTCTTGGAAGGTGACTTTCCTGGTAGCAATCACCTCGGCTAAAGGGGTTTCAAAGCTACGAGCCCTTTCCTCTGAACCCCCATATACGGTTTTCTTTCCGGACAAGGTGGTCCTCCATTGCCACCCCTCCTTCTTGCCCAAGATTGCCACCCCCTTCCACATGAATCAAGAAATCTGCCTGCCGGTTTTCTATCCCAACCCCCAGGTGACAGAAAACCAGAGATGGTGGCACAGCTAATTTATATCGAGCACACGCAATCTTTCTGCAAGACCTCCCAGTTGTTTGTGGCAGTCGCTGAACGCATGAGAGGCTCCCCAGTGCCCTCTCTGTGCATCTCCAAATGGATTGTAAACTGCATCAAAGACTGCTATGGAAGGTCAAACATGCCTCTCCCAGGGACTGAGAGAGCCCTCTCTACCAGATTTCAGGTGTCCTCCACGGCCTTCCTTGCCAAGGTCCCAGTCCAAGAGATCTTCAGGGCTGCTACGTGGTCATCGATACATACCTTCACGATGCACTACGCCATTGCCCAACAGGCTAGAGATGATGCCACTGTGGGCAGAGCTGTACTCAGTGTGGGTAGACTGTAACTCCTCCCACCATCCTCAGGTACGGCTAGCAGTCACCTGTAACTAATGATGTGAGCAGTGCTCGAAGGAGAACGGTTGGTTACTTACCAGTAACCATCTTGCTTCAAGATGGGCTGCACACATACATTCAGGTCCCTCCCACCGTCCCCACTAATGGGGTTGGCAAAGGTATATGGGAGTGGGAGGGTGAGGGTCACAGACTATATAGCCATGGTCGCGGCATGGAGGGAGCGTTGGCCGTGCGCCCTGACCTGACAGGCTAACGCTAAAGACTTTCCAAGGTACCGTGCGCTGCGGCACGTAGATACCTGTAACTGAATGTACGTGAGCAGCCCATCTCGAAGGAGGACGGTTACTGGTAAGTAACCAACCGTTCCTACTGGTAAAAAAGTACTAGTCCTGCTTTTGATTTTTCTTTTTTCTGAATGTGAATTCATGTTTGAGGATTCAGCAGATGTTTTCCCCTCTCTTCCCTGGGCAGCAGTGGCTATTTCAGACATTAAGGGAGAGGAGGATGGTCTCAGCCCCCAGCTCTTCCCTCCTCCCCAGCTTTTTCAGGGCTGGAAGAAGTTTCAGCCCTGAAGCAGGACATGTGGCAACCACCACATGAGCATGTTGTCTCCAGCAGCCCACAGCTCATACTCCTCTCACTCTCAGTTCTAGGAGTCCCCCTGCTCCCACTCTCCCTCTCTTATGATACTCCCCAGCCTGGTAGGTCAGGGAATTTAGAAGTCCTGACTGCACCTAAGCTGGGGTGACTGAGCTGCAGGGTCAGGGGAGAGGAGAGCATGTGGGGTGGGGGGGGGGGACTCCAGAGGATGTAAGGAGGGGGGCTGAAGCTACAGAGCTCTTGTTAAGTTCCAAAGGGGCAGCCCTGTTAGTATAGTAAAGCAAAAATAGCAAGGAGTCTTGTGGCACTTAAAGATTTATTTATCGCATGAGCCTTCATGGGAGAATATCCCACTTTGTCAGATGCTTTAAAGAGGGAGAACTTACAGAATTGGATGAAAATAAATGCAGGGGAGTGTAAGACATGGGATCAGGTCATTCTGCAACAGCAAATCAGAGCTCTAGGGGGCTAGAAGAGAGGTTCATAGCTCTCAGCCTTGCCCTTTCTCCTCCCCTCCTTCAGGGATGGAGGCAGCATTTATTTCCTAGTTCATGACATTGCCAGGCCTTGCACAACATTTGTGATATTGAGGAATTTGCATTCTGGGATGGTTTCTGCTAACTTGGAAGAATTCTTTTTTTACTCAAATGGGTTGACATTTTATGAAATTTGATTTTGTTGTTGGTGTGGTTTTTCCATGAAATTTTGTGTGTGGGAAATGTGGTTGTTCTGATGATGTGGTGTTGTGACACTCATTTCATTTTCAGGATTGTATTGTGAGGTTCAACCAGAAAGAGATTATTAACAATAAAGAATAAGGATGAGTGGATGGGGGTTTCAATGACAGATGAGTTGGGTAATAAAAGCAAGTACATGTCAGGTGCTGAAAGAGGGGAAAAAAAGTTGGCTGTTGAATAGGCAATATGAAAGCAGTCCAGTTCACTGTCAAAAGTCTTAAAGCCAACAAAAATGCTATGCTTTTTATTATGTAAGTTTAGTTCCTATAGGGAACTACAGTGGAGCACAGTGGGCCTTCGCCTAGGGCCCCAGAAAACCTAAAGCCACCTCTGTCCAATCCCTCAGACAGACAGACACCTTCAGGATCTCTATCAAGCTTTCTTAAAACTACAGTACCCAGCTGGGGAGGTAAGAAAACAGACTGACAGAGCCATACAGGTAACCCAAAGTCAACTACTACAAGATAGGGCCAAGAAAGAAAACAACAGAACACCACTGGTCACCACATACAACCTCCAAGTCAGACCTCTACAACAGATCATTAAGGACGTACAGCCTGTTCTAAAAGATGATCCTTCACTCTCTCAAACCTTGGGAAACAGACCTCTCCTCGCCTACAGACAGCCCCCTAACCTTAAACAGATACCAGCAACTACAGACCTAACAACAGAAACATTAAAGCAGGCATACATGCCTGCAACAAACCACGCTGCCAACTTTGCCCACATATCTGCACAAAAGGCACCATCATAGGACCTAATCAAGCCAGCTGTTCTATCAAGGGCTCATTCACCTGCTCATCCACTAATGCGATTCATGCCTATGGTTACCAGACGTCCAGCAAAAGGAAGACACATCCTCCTTTTTGCCATGACATCCTCCGTCTGGCAGGCATTAGTGAAAAAGTTGATTTTGTCCGGTATTTTGCTGGACACCAGGGCTGCATTCTAAAAACAGAAGCATGCCACACTGGAACACATTCCCTTGCCGGCTCAGGGATCTGCAGTGGGTGTGTGGCCTCCCCAGGCGCCAGAAAGGGAGGGGAAGGGTGGCCGGGCTCGCTCCCGCCCACTGCAGCCCCCAGAGTTGGCAGGGGAACGCGTTCTGGTGCAAGCACACTCCAGCACACTTCAATTTGTAGCGTGCCGCCCCAGTGTCTGGCAAAAGCTGGACAAAATCAACTTTTTCACAAATGCCTGCCAGGTATGGTAGGCATTGGGGGGGGGGGGCAGTAGCTGGGGTGGGTGTAGGGGGCCCAGATGTGTATGTGTCCTCCAATGTCCTCCTTTTTGTACCTCCCTATCCTCCTTTCCATGATTCGTATCTGGGAACCCTATTTATGACATCATGTTCCAGAAATGCCCCCACACCTTATACATTGGACAAACAGGACAATCTCTGCACAAAAGAATAAATGGGCACAAAACTGACACCAGAAATCACAACATGCAAAAACCAGTTGTTGAGCACTTCTATCTTTCTAATCACTCTGTGAATGATTTGTTAACGTCTGTGCTCAAGCAAGTCAATGGGACATCAAAACTTCAAAGAGAAACAGCTGAACAAGAACTGAAAAGCAGATTTAATTGTGTGAAAGCAGGATTAAATCGTGACTATGGATTCTTTTCCCATTACAACAAATGATTTGACTTCACCTTCCTCTATGTGCTGTCTCCCAGCATTTGAATCTAAACAACTGCTTTGATTTGCCATTACAGTATGTCTTAATCCCATGTCTTACACTCCCCTGCATTTATTTTCCTCCCATTCTGTAAGTTCCCCCATCTTCAAAAGTATCTGATGAAGTGGGATTTCCTCCCACAAAAGCTCTTACGATAAATAAATTTGTTAGTCTTTAAGTGCCACCGGAATCCTTGTTTCTTCCAATGACTGTAGGTGTAATTCCTAGAGGAACACAGAGACACGGTGAACTTCTCACTTCCAGGATGATGAATTTACTCACTTTTCCCCAGTTCATTTTAAAAGAAGACTTTAAAAACTAAAGCCCAGCTCCACAATGATATTTGGTCACCCAACTCCCCTTGATTTCAGTGGGAATCAAGCAACTCAATATCTTTGAGCCACTGGGCCTCACACCCTGGTCCTGATGTCACATCACAGCCAGTAGATCCCTCTGCCTGCCACACAAAGCTCTGTGGACTTTGGGGGGGAAGGGGAATGGTCAGATCCAACTGCAAGGTTGGGACCTCACTAAGGACCCTTCCTCACACACAGGACCACTAGCAGAAAGATCAACAAGAGAGTTAGTGCTGTTAACCCGCCTCCCTGGGAGACGGCGGAGCTGTTCGTGGGATAGGCTGTCCCGCTGACACAGCATCGCCTACATGGAGGTCAGGGTGGTCACGTAGGATGACATTATTTCTGCCCCATGAATGACGTCGCTGTACCAACATAGGTCTGTAGCACAGACCTGGCCTAAGCAACATTCAAGTTGAGCAAGATACTTTAGTGGCCCTGGGAAGGAGGACAGAGATCAAAGCACAGCTTAATCATTAAGGGGTTAGCCCGAAGAAGTGGGAAAACAAGGCTGACATGAAACCATAAGCACAGGTGAAACTGTGCCCAGTTTACAAACCCTCCACAAGGAAACAATTATTCACTCTTTGGACTCACCCCCCTTTTCAGGGTGCTGGACTAGCTCTGAGGTAGCTGAGCTGTCACTTTATAAATAGAGCTTGTTTATAAGATTTAGAGAGAGTCCCCAGTATGGGCCTGCAGGGCAGACAGACACTTTCCCATTGCTGTCACACAGTTACTGTTGCCCTTGGGCTGCCTGTGTGATCTAACAGTGCGGCAGAAGGACACATTCCCTGCAGATGGAGAGGTCCCAAATGCTCTATTGTTCTGCACTGGGCCAAACTATAAGAAAGACACAGGTGCCCAAAGCTTGACCAGATACCTGACACCAATCCAAAGATCTTCAGATGAGCTACAAGCAAAGTGCTCAGCTGCCCACCACTTTAAATCACTTAACCAGGCAAAAAAGCCCCAGACAAAGCTCCCAAATTCTCTAGTGCTGAGAAATTCAGATCTGGTGTTACAGTTTGGATGCCTCCTTAATGCAGCTGAGCTCTGGGAGGGACTGAGCCTTGGCAGACAGGGCCTGGGCCATGGGATCTCTGACATAGCCACCAATGCACTCACTGACCTTGGGTCCATCATCGAGCTATTTGGTATGTTTCCTCAGTGACAGACCAGGCATGCGTTCTGCATCTTCCCTTTGTGAGAACAGCACTGAGGTCAGCAGACATTGCTGTTGTTATTCATGTGAAATCCGACTGTTTTCCAAGATGCACCAGCACTACCAGTAGGATGCTGTCTGAGATCAAACGAGGCACCTTGTAGCTTAAAGTTCTTCTTTAAGCACTGCTCAGATACATTCAGTAAAAGGTGTATCCGCGCTGCAGCACGCGACTGGTCTGAACTTTTTGCCCTAGACTGTCAGAAAAGGGCAGGCGGTCACCATCCCCCGTGCCACCCCATGGCTATATATGTGGCCACCGTCTGGCCCCTCCCCAGTTCCTCAGCGTCGGTTTGTCGAATGGCCCACTCCTTGCATCTGCAAGCAGCCTGTCGTTTGTCTTCACTGTTTATGAGCTTTTTGCTTGATTGGGAGCACCTATTCATGGACCTGGTTCCACGGAAGAAAGTTCTCTCCCTCAAGCCGGAGCACCAGCATCGCACTCCTCCGCTGTTCACCATGCCGGAGTTTAAACCCTGCACCGAATGCAGCAAGGCCTTCCCGTGGGACGATTCCCACAAGAAGTGCCTCCAATGCCTGAGCGAGAGCCTTGTGGTCACTGTTTGCTCCATCTGCTTGTCCTTCAAACCAAGGATAATCAAGGACAGGGAGCAAAGGCGCCATGCCTTGGCCTCAGAGCAGGCTTGACAGTCTTCCCCCGAGGCTTCAGGGTAGCCTGCAGCACCGCATGCCAGTTCGGCACCGTGCCACCAGGAGACGCAGGACCAGCTTGGTACCAGTGACGGTAGCGCGGTGTCGGCACCTCTCCAGGTCTCCAGCACAGGGCTCCCCAGTGGATTGGGGGGGGGGCGTGGTTGGTACCGCTCCCTGACAACTCCGGAGGCAT
>VOCP01066138.1:0-14790 GCA_007922195.1 Podocnemis expansa | reverse complement strand
GGACCCTGAAGATAGCTACCCCCTTTGGAACTAGGTACCTGGGGCAAAGGGCCGGGCGGGGTTGGAGGAAGTAGCCCAGGGCGGGCAGGATGGTAGGCCATATTCCCCGGGGCAGCGTGTTTCGGAGGCAGCCCCGCTGACCCCTGGAGTGCCACCCTGCCCCTGTCTAGGGCCCTGGGCTGAGACGCAGTGGAGTGGGAGGGCCTGCGTCTCCCTCCACAACCCCCCCCTTGTCTCCTGGCGTAGGAAGCGCGACCCCGTCCCTGGCTCCAGACTTTGCATTAGTTGCCCGCCCTGCCCGGGGGCCGGGGCTCCAGACTTTGCATTAGTTGCCCGCCCTGCCCGGGGGCCGGGGCTCCAGACTTTGCATTAGTTGCCCGCCCCGCCCGGGGGCCGGGGCTCCAGACTTGGTGGGGTTCTACAGAGACATTCGGCCGGTCGGTGGGAGGGCGCACCCCAGCTAATTCCCCATTCCTGCCTGTAGGAGGCACCCTCGCGACGCGCCGGCCGTGCCAGACGCCTACAGGCCGGTTTCACAGCACTGTGGTGAAAAGAAAGATTCCCAGTCACTCCAGTGCGCAGTAAATGAGGTCCCAGTGCTGGTGTAACAGCTAGTTGCGAGTACAGCACCACTAGAGGACCTCCTCTGAACTGAGCTCATTAACACCTGCAATTGTTAAAGACCTTACAGATCACGATATAACCACAACATCCTGTAATTCCAGCCCAACTAGTTACGCTATGCCTCTTGAAAATTCTCCTTTGTTCTCTTCACTCCACACAGCAGCCTCATTTCCTGAGCTGTTAAATTATGCTGTGCTTTTCCTCAGAAGCAGGTGCATTTGGGGTGGGGGGAGAGGATTCCTCACTACTGTAACGTCCCTGGGGTGTTGCAACCTGAATAAGAAAGTATGCAGCAGTCTGAGGGCCTGTCATGAAAGGCACTGCATGCAATGACTGCAGGTTCCAAAGCACCTCTCCTCTACTTACGCTACATTTATGACATCTTCATCATTTGGACCCATGGCAGGAATGCTCTTGAAGATTTCCACAGAGATTTCAACAATTTTCCACTCCACAGTCAAACTTAGCCTGGAACACTCCACACAGGAGATCCACTTCCTGGACACTACAGTACAAATTAGAGATGGACCCATAACCACCACCCTTATACTGAAAACCTACTGATCAGTATAGTACCTATGTTCCTCATGCCTTCACCCTAAACACACCACACGATCCATTGTCTACAGCCAAGCCCTAAAACAGTGGTTCCCAACCAGTGTGCTGTGGCACACTGGTTTGCTGCAGCAACACTCCAAGTGTGCTGCGAGCATCCCCAACAGCTGGAGTTAAAGTTCCCTCCGTGCTCAGCCCAGCCACGTGCGCTGTGCAGGGCTGGGAAATGGCAGGGGTTAAAGTAAGGGGGAAGGCACTGAAACACAGTTCCGGAGCCCTCTATTTTTAGGCAGGCAGCATTCCGGCCCCCCCTAAAAATAGAGGAAGGCACTGAAATGTGGAGTTCCAGGGGCCCCCCTAAAAACAGCCCGAGCAGCCGGAAAGCAGCGTTCCACCTTAAACCCTGCTCCACCTTCAGCCCAGCCAGCAGAGAGCTGCAGGAGGCCGGTAGTGTGTGACTCTCCCCCCTGCAGGGTGGAGCAGCTCCTATCAGCCAGCCTGCAAACAGCCCAGGTAAGGGCTTTGGTGGGGAGGGCTGCTGGGGGTTGTGTGGGGCAGGGGTGTGTGTGTGTGCGCATGTGTGTAACAGAGATGGGTGGGAGTGGCTATGTAGCAGAGGATGTGTAGCTGGGGTTGTGGGGTGGCTGTTTGGTTGGGGGTGCGTGTAGCTGGGGGGTGGGGTGGCTATGTGGGGGGGGTACAGCTGGATGCTGGAGACCTAGTTCTGGCCCCTGCAGTGATGGGAGGGTCCATCACAGGCAGCAGGGGGCTGCGGGAGGGGAGGACGGGACCCACTGTGGTGTGAGGGAACAGCAGTGGGTGAGGATTTGCCCTGGGTGGCAGGGAGCCACTGTGAAGAAGTGGGAAGCGGGTGCTGCACCATGCTCCCCTTCCCTACCTTCCCACTCCCCAGGTTTCCCCCTTGCTCCCCCCGCCACAAAGCCACTCTTGTTCTCCTTTCCTCTCTCCTCTCTTGCTACCTTCGTGCTGTTCCCCAAATGGCTGCCTTGTCCTCTTTTTCCCAGCCCTGCCCTGCTCTGCTCTGCTCCACATACTCCTGCCACTGCACACGACTTCTGACCTCCTGTGTTTTGCCACCCTTGCTCTGCTACACCTACTGCCCCACATAGCAGCATTTCCAAAACACTGTGCAACGGTTCTTGGATAGTCATAAGTAATTTAAGTTAATTTGAATATTCATTAGTTTTTTAATGGTGGTGTGCCTCCAAAAACTTGAAGGTATCAAGGTATGCCATGGCAGAGAAAAGGTTGGGAACCACTGCCCTAAGATATAATCTCATTCGCTCTGATCCCAGAGATGGCTTTTGGAGTAGGCAAGGCAGGCAGTGGCCTAGGGCCCCCAGCTGTGGGGGGCCCCACCGCCCCCTTGGTGAGTGCAGTGGAGCCGTGCCCTGCAGCTCCCTGCTTTAAGTTAAGAAAAAGCAGCTTCTTTTGCGTACATGCAGGCTGGCCCCGCCCCCAGGGCAGAACAGCTGGCCCAGGGTGAAGCAGGCCAGCTGAGGGGCAGGGCTTCCCTGGGCCAGCTGTTCCACTCTAGAGATGGGGAGGGCTGGCCCAGAGGCAGGGCAGAAAAGGAGAGCCCAGCCTCTCGGCTGGCTTGCTTCACCCCCCTGACCCTCCCCGACCCCATTTCCCCCCACCCAGCAGCAAACTTTCCCTTGATGGAAGGGGAAGAGTGGGTCAGGGTTACCTCCTGGCCTGACCTGGCCTCCTTGGGGCTTCTGCTGCTCCAGTCAGAAGGAGAGGCTGGGAGCAGACTGCACCAGATAGCAAGGCAGTCCCACAGCAAGCAGACACCTAGTACCAAATCAAAGCCTCTGACCCCACTTCCCCAGAGTCCCAGGTAAGTGTGAGGGCCCCATCCCCTGGACCTGTGGGGTGGGGTGGGGGACCAGGGGGGCAGTATTCTACCCAGGACTTGAAATTAGGGGCAGCGTAGGGGGCTATCGGGGGGGTGCTGACTATATTGGTATAACACTGTTACTAACTGGGGGAGGTGTTGGGAAGTTCTGGGGGGGGGGTGTAGAGGGGTGTTAGGAAAATCCCTGAAGGGAGTTTGGCGAGCTGAGCTGCGTCTGCATGAAAGGGAGGGAAAGAGGACTGGTGTTGTGGAGCAACCAGTGCTGCTGCGGGGTGGGAAAGGGGACGAGCACTGGGAGAAGCCTCAGAGAGCTGGGTGAGAATAAATGCATTAAGGAATGTGAGGTGCTCAAAATACTACAGTGACGAGGGGCCACCATGTCACAGTTTTCAGGAGTGGGGGCTGAAGGCAGTCTTCCCAGGGCTGTAGGGAAGGAGATTGGACTGGCAGCAGGGCCAAGTGCATGGAGGGCAGACATACTGAGAAAGAATGCTAATACTAAAAAAGTAGGTGCGGTGATGTGCTGAATGCTGGAAACATCAGGTGTTAAGTATCCAGTGAAGTGCAGTCAGTTGCCACAGCTGAGGTTACGTAATGGAAACATGCGTAACTCTTCCACTGATGACCAGCTATTAAAGGGACTCAGAACACAGTAGGCTACCAAGAGTCTCTGGTGCCTGGGGGCCAACTCTACATTCCCCCCCCACACACAGGGCAGGAGGTGTCCTGGTACCACCTCCAAACTGCCCTGAGGAGGGGGTCTGTATTGGTGGATGGGGCAGGGGAGGATTGGTGGATATGCAGGCTTTACTCACTCTCCCCCCCCCCCCCCCATCCTGTGCATGGTGCTCAGAGCTCAGGCAGCGTGAGGCAGGTGAACTTTTCAGGGTAGGGCCAGTTTTGTTATGTATTTTTGCAAGGGAGGCAGTGTTAATATAGAAGGTTCTCCTTTGAGCGCTGCTCACATCATTCAGTTACAGGTGTCTACGTGCCGCAGCGCACAGTAGCTCGGAAAGTCTTTAGCGTTAGCCTGTCAGGTCAGGGTACATGGCGAACGCCCCCTCCATGCTGCGACCACGGCTATGTAGGTGACCGTGACCCTGACCCTCCCTGTTCCTTTTTCCGCCATCAGTGTTGGTTTCGGATCAGCATAATCTTGCAAAATACAAGCACCTGTCTTTTGCGTGAAATTCGAGATGCCCGGTTTCAAGCCGGGCTTAGGATGCTGCAAGGCTTTTCTGATAAGATGACCCGCACGAGAAATGTTTCACTTGCCTAAGTGAGTCCCACCTCGCGGCAGAGTGCTCCATTTGCCGGTCCTTCAAGCAGAGGACTCGGCTGGAAAGGGAGTGCCACCTCCTCTTGATCTCAGGGAGTGGAGCCACAACCCCCGAGACTGGCCAAGCCACTAGCGCCGCACCAGATAGGCCCAGGCTCAGGACTCTCGCCGATCATCAGTACCAGGCTCGAAATCTTGACCCACTACGGTACCACATTGGCACCGACCTCGCCAGTCAGCGGGTAGCCTCTCAGCCACCCCAAGAAGGGAACTGGCACAGGCAACCCCGACGACCCGCCACGGGCACTCAAATCCAGCCCCAGTGCAGAAGATGAAGAAGAGGACCAAAGCATCGCCGTCCTCATCAGCACCGCAGGGCCCGGCACCATCCCCCATCTTACCGCTGGCAAGCCTGGCACTGCCAGACCTGGCACCATTACCAGTGCCGCCGCTTCCAGTGCTGTCATCTCTGGTACTGTCAAACCCGGTACTGCCAATTACAACATCAATACCAATACTGGCATGCAGCTCTACACCCTTCTTCAACCTGGTACCAACAACCAGCCCGACACCAGGTCCAAGCACGGCACCTCCCAGCCCTCCTCCACTACCACAGTCTGGTACAGAGGGGCAAGAAACTCCCCTCCATCACTCATTGGAAGAGCTTTTGGTACCGGGCTCCCAGACATCAGGAAGTTCCTCCAGATCTTCCCCCGAGGATCCCTTCCTTCCCCCCCAGGAGGAGCAACCGAGGAAGAGACTTCAAAAGAGCTCCGTATCTCCAAACGTGAGAGGCAGCAGCCACAGAGGGAAGACTCCACTCCCCCCAGAGCACCCATGCCTCTAGCAAGATCCCCTCACAATGGGTGGACTCTTGACTGGCTGAACGCGACAACAGATGATGTCTCCTCTCATTACGCTTGGTCGCCACTGCCGGAGTCCTCGGACTTTTCCAACGACAAACCTGACCCTGACTGCACACAACGCAGTAGGTTTTGGGCCCAATACTCCTTTTCACCTGATGAGCGCCTAATTGACATGTCTGCCAACTGCGAGGGAGACCCCTGCGTTGAGCAGGACCTCCCCTGCTGCATGGCGGTGAACCTAAACCTGAAGTTGGGGGTGATCCAAGAGGAAGATGACTCTCTCTTCGATGCATGCCATAGATCCCCTCCGGCTAAAGTTGTGATTCTCTTGCATTAGGGGGTATTCCATATTGTCCAGGAACGCTGGCAAACGCCTTCCTCGATCCTGCCAGTGTCCAAAGTGGCGGACGAGAGATACTACGTAACCCCAGAAGGGTTCTTCTTCCTGTTCCATCATCCCACACCAGGATCCCTGGTGCTTGATGCGGTAAAACAAAGGGAGAGACAGGGCCAGCCAAGCTCCACGCCCAAGAACAAAGAGGCGAAGAAGCACAACCTCCTGGGGAGGAAGGTTTACCCCTCCACTGTCCTCCAACTGTGTATTTTCAACCATTCAGCCTTGATGATGTGCTACATCTTCAACCTGTGGGAGGCCATGAAAAACCTTCGCACGGCCATCTCCAAGGAGCGCCTGAGAGACTTCGAGGCAATGCTCGAGGAAGGAGAAAGGGCATCCAGGGATGCCCTAGCAGCAACCTGGGACACAGTGGATATGGCGGCCCGCACAATGGCCTCAGCAGTCGTCATGCGTCAGTTGGCCTGGCTCCAAGGCTTCAGCCTGTCCATGCAGATGCAGCAGATTATTCAGGACCTCCCCCCCCCCCCCGACCTCTTTGCCTTTTCCACAGACACGAAGCTGCATGGCATGAAAGACTCAAGGGCTACGCTCCAATCCCTTGGGATATACACTCCGCAACCCACCAGGTGCTCATCGAGACAGCATCAGCAACTCCAACAGCAGCTACAGCAACAGCTGCAGGTGCAGAGTCAGTTTCCAAGATCCCTCCAGTTTCCCCAATGTCATCTTGGGGACATGGACAAAGACAAGAACCAATCAGGTAAAGGGGGGAACTCAGCACTTCGCAGTCTGGACAGCGTGGACAGACTTCCTACTGCTCATCTGGCCGTAAACAGCGTTTTTGACGGTCACTCCGAGGGCAGCGCTCCAGAGCCCGTTCTCCCCCACCGCCTCTGCCACTTCACCCCCCAGTGGACAGGTGTCACATCAGACCAGTGGGTTCTCGACACAGTGGCTCAAGGATACCGTATCCAGTTCCTTTCAATTCCTCGGGACAGGAAACCACCCCCTCATACAGCATCACAGAATCTGGAACTGCTGGACAGGCTTGAGGCCGAATGCCTAAAGCTACTCTCCCTTGGGGCCATAAAAAAGGTTCCCAAATGGGAGCACAGCAAAGGATTCTGCTCCTGCTACTTCCTGGTCCCCAAACCCAATGGGGACCTGTGGCCTATTCTGGACCTCAGAGCACTAAACAAATACATAAAGAGAATAAAGTTCTGCATGGTTTCCCTACCCCAGATTGTTCCCTCCCTGTCTCCAGGAGACTGGTTTGCAGCCCTCGATCTAAAGGACGCTCATTTCCACATAGACATCCAACCCCATCACAGATGTTTTCTCAGGTTCGCGGTGGCACAAAACCACTACCAGTTCACTGCCCTGCCCTTTGGGTTATCATTAGCTCCCAGGGTGTTCATAAAATGCGGGGCACCGGTCACAGTGTTTCTACGCAGGAGGGGCATAAGAATCTACCCCTACCTAGATGATTGGCTCATAGTAGGCAAGTCAAGTCGACAAGTGCAAAACCACATCGACCTGGTAGTGAAACTGTGCAAGTTCCTTGGCTTCTGTATAAGCTCAGAGAAGTCCAAGCTTTGCCACACTCAGGACATAGAATTCATCGGGGCACATTTAAACACTCAACAGGGCATGGCGTCCTTTCCTGGCAAGACTTCCGTTTGCACCATTATCACGGAACTGCAGGCACCCGGGCTGACCAGAGCACGCCGGTGCATGCAGCTCTTGGGACACATGGCAGCTGCCACCTCGGTAATCTGAACAGCTCGCCTGCAGATGAGACCCTTCCAACTCTGGTTCATCACAAGGTTCTGGCCATGGAGAGACCATCTGGACTAGGTACTCTCAGTTCCGCAGTATGCCCTGGAGTCCCTGCAAATTTGGAAGGACCCCTGGTTCACAATGGGAAGTATCCTGTTTAGGGAGTCCAAGCCCTCAGTGACCCGGATAACGGATGTTTTGGACTCAGGTTGGGGAGCCCACCTAGCCAGGGGCTTCTCCACACAGGGTGTTTGGAATCCCGCGGACAGACTTCTCCACATAGACGTAAAGGAGTTCTGGGTGATCAGATTGGCCTGCATGACCTTCCTCGACCAAATCCGTGGCAGGATGGTCCAGGTCCTCACAGACAATACAGCGGCCATGTTTTATACGAACTGGCAAGGGGGAGGTCCTCTCCTTGGCTCTATGCGAGGAAGTGAGCAAGCTTTGGCAATTAGCGATAGATCATCACTTTACGCCGACTGCCTCCCACTTGCCCAGGGTAGACAATGGCCTAGCAGACTCACTCAGCAGGAAACCCCTTGTGAACCATGAGTGGTCCCTTCACAGCAAGGTATTCTCCCTCCTGATAAACAGATGGGGAACCCCCCAGGTGGACCTGTTTGCCATGGCACAAAATCACAAATGTCCCCAATTTTGTTCCCTTCGGGGTCAGGAGGAGGGTTCTCTCAGCGATGCCTTCCTCCTCAGTTGGTCAGGGGCTCTGAGGTATGCCTTCCCACCAATTCCCCTGATCCACAGAGTGCTACTGAAGGTCCTTGTGGACAGGGCACACATCATTCTGATAGCTCCGGACTGGCCCAGACAACACTGGTCCCCACTCCTGCTGGACATGTCCGTGAGGACCCCGCTCAGACTCCTGCAGCGGGCAGACCTCCTAATGCAGGACTCGGGTCGCCTTCAGCACCCAAACTCGGGCCTCCTGCACCTGACAGCCTGGATGCTCTCTGGCTCAGCGAGCAAGAGAGATGCTGCTCATATAGGGTTAAGAATGTCCTGGTTAGTAGTAGAAAACCCTTCCTCCAGGTTTACTTACAAGGCGAAATGGAGGCACTTTTCCACCTGGTGCCGTGACAAGGACATAGACCTTATCTCTGCACCAATGCAGGCGACTTTAGACTACTTCCTAGATTTAAAAGAAAATGGCCTATCCCTGTCCTCATTAAAATTTTGGCTACCTGGCAGCAATTTCAGCCTTTCACCAAAAAGTCGACGGGGCTCCACTCTTTCTGCACCCCATCTCTTACAGGTTCCTGAAAGGGGTGGAAAAGCTTTTTCCCACACCCGTAAACCTACCCCTCAGTGGCATCTGAACGTTGTCCTATGGGCTTTGACAGAGATGCCCTATGAGCCCTTGGGTTCAGCTACT
The DNA here is from genome assembly GCA_007922195.1 of Podocnemis expansa. Classification (NCBI taxonomy): domain Eukaryota; kingdom Metazoa; phylum Chordata; order Testudines; family Podocnemididae; genus Podocnemis; species Podocnemis expansa. Next base: position 6,057 of record VOCP01066138.1, on the reverse strand, counting down.
TTGCTCGTGCTGTCTTGGAAGGTGACTTTCCTGGTAGCAATCACCTCGGCTAAAGGGGTTTCAAAGCTACGAGCCCTTTCCTCTGAACCCCCATATACGGTTTTCTTTCCGGACAAGGTGGTCCTCCATTGCCACCCCTCCTTCTTGCCCAAGATTGCCACCCCCTTCCACATGAATCAAGAAATCTGCCTGCCGGTTTTCTATCCCAACCCCCAGGTGACAGAAAACCAGAGATGGTGGCACAGCTAATTTATATCGAGCACACGCAATCTTTCTGCAAGACCTCCCAGTTGTTTGTGGCAGTCGCTGAACGCATGAGAGGCTCCCCAGTGCCCTCTCTGTGCATCTCCAAATGGATTGTAAACTGCATCAAAGACTGCTATGGAAGGTCAAACATGCCTCTCCCAGGGACTGAGAGAGCCCTCTCTACCAGATTTCAGGTGTCCTCCACGGCCTTCCTTGCCAAGGTCCCAGTCCAAGAGATCTTCAGGGCTGCTACGTGGTCATCGATACATACCTTCACGATGCACTACGCCATTGCCCAACAGGCTAGAGATGATGCCACTGTGGGCAGAGCTGTACTCAGTGTGGGTAGACTGTAACTCCTCCCACCATCCTCAGGTACGGCTAGCAGTCACCTGTAACTAATGATGTGAGCAGTGCTCGAAGGAGAACGGTTGGTTACTTACCAGTAACCATCTTGCTTCAAGATGGGCTGCACACATACATTCAGGTCCCTCCCACCGTCCCCACTAATGGGGTTGGCAAAGGTATATGGGAGTGGGAGGGTGAGGGTCACAGACTATATAGCCATGGTCGCGGCATGGAGGGAGCGTTGGCCGTGCGCCCTGACCTGACAGGCTAACGCTAAAGACTTTCCAAGGTACCGTGCGCTGCGGCACGTAGATACCTGTAACTGAATGTACGTGAGCAGCCCATCTCGAAGGAGGACGGTTACTGGTAAGTAACCAACCGTTCCTACTGGTAAAAAAGTACTAGTCCTGCTTTTGATTTTTCTTTTTTCTGAATGTGAATTCATGTTTGAGGATTCAGCAGATGTTTTCCCCTCTCTTCCCTGGGCAGCAGTGGCTATTTCAGACATTAAGGGAGAGGAGGATGGTCTCAGCCCCCAGCTCTTCCCTCCTCCCCAGCTTTTTCAGGGCTGGAAGAAGTTTCAGCCCTGAAGCAGGACATGTGGCAACCACCACATGAGCATGTTGTCTCCAGCAGCCCACAGCTCATACTCCTCTCACTCTCAGTTCTAGGAGTCCCCCTGCTCCCACTCTCCCTCTCTTATGATACTCCCCAGCCTGGTAGGTCAGGGAATTTAGAAGTCCTGACTGCACCTAAGCTGGGGTGACTGAGCTGCAGGGTCAGGGGAGAGGAGAGCATGTGGGGTGGGGGGGGGGGACTCCAGAGGATGTAAGGAGGGGGGCTGAAGCTACAGAGCTCTTGTTAAGTTCCAAAGGGGCAGCCCTGTTAGTATAGTAAAGCAAAAATAGCAAGGAGTCTTGTGGCACTTAAAGATTTATTTATCGCATGAGCCTTCATGGGAGAATATCCCACTTTGTCAGATGCTTTAAAGAGGGAGAACTTACAGAATTGGATGAAAATAAATGCAGGGGAGTGTAAGACATGGGATCAGGTCATTCTGCAACAGCAAATCAGAGCTCTAGGGGGCTAGAAGAGAGGTTCATAGCTCTCAGCCTTGCCCTTTCTCCTCCCCTCCTTCAGGGATGGAGGCAGCATTTATTTCCTAGTTCATGACATTGCCAGGCCTTGCACAACATTTGTGATATTGAGGAATTTGCATTCTGGGATGGTTTCTGCTAACTTGGAAGAATTCTTTTTTTACTCAAATGGGTTGACATTTTATGAAATTTGATTTTGTTGTTGGTGTGGTTTTTCCATGAAATTTTGTGTGTGGGAAATGTGGTTGTTCTGATGATGTGGTGTTGTGACACTCATTTCATTTTCAGGATTGTATTGTGAGGTTCAACCAGAAAGAGATTATTAACAATAAAGAATAAGGATGAGTGGATGGGGGTTTCAATGACAGATGAGTTGGGTAATAAAAGCAAGTACATGTCAGGTGCTGAAAGAGGGGAAAAAAAGTTGGCTGTTGAATAGGCAATATGAAAGCAGTCCAGTTCACTGTCAAAAGTCTTAAAGCCAACAAAAATGCTATGCTTTTTATTATGTAAGTTTAGTTCCTATAGGGAACTACAGTGGAGCACAGTGGGCCTTCGCCTAGGGCCCCAGAAAACCTAAAGCCACCTCTGTCCAATCCCTCAGACAGACAGACACCTTCAGGATCTCTATCAAGCTTTCTTAAAACTACAGTACCCAGCTGGGGAGGTAAGAAAACAGACTGACAGAGCCATACAGGTAACCCAAAGTCAACTACTACAAGATAGGGCCAAGAAAGAAAACAACAGAACACCACTGGTCACCACATACAACCTCCAAGTCAGACCTCTACAACAGATCATTAAGGACGTACAGCCTGTTCTAAAAGATGATCCTTCACTCTCTCAAACCTTGGGAAACAGACCTCTCCTCGCCTACAGACAGCCCCCTAACCTTAAACAGATACCAGCAACTACAGACCTAACAACAGAAACATTAAAGCAGGCATACATGCCTGCAACAAACCACGCTGCCAACTTTGCCCACATATCTGCACAAAAGGCACCATCATAGGACCTAATCAAGCCAGCTGTTCTATCAAGGGCTCATTCACCTGCTCATCCACTAATGCGATTCATGCCTATGGTTACCAGACGTCCAGCAAAAGGAAGACACATCCTCCTTTTTGCCATGACATCCTCCGTCTGGCAGGCATTAGTGAAAAAGTTGATTTTGTCCGGTATTTTGCTGGACACCAGGGCTGCATTCTAAAAACAGAAGCATGCCACACTGGAACACATTCCCTTGCCGGCTCAGGGATCTGCAGTGGGTGTGTGGCCTCCCCAGGCGCCAGAAAGGGAGGGGAAGGGTGGCCGGGCTCGCTCCCGCCCACTGCAGCCCCCAGAGTTGGCAGGGGAACGCGTTCTGGTGCAAGCACACTCCAGCACACTTCAATTTGTAGCGTGCCGCCCCAGTGTCTGGCAAAAGCTGGACAAAATCAACTTTTTCACAAATGCCTGCCAGGTATGGTAGGCATTGGGGGGGGGGCAGTAGCTGGGGTGGGTGTAGGGGGCCCAGATGTGTATGTGTCCTCCAATGTCCTCCTTTTTGTACCTCCCTATCCTCCTTTCCATGATTCGTATCTGGGAACCCTATTTATGACATCATGTTCCAGAAATGCCCCCACACCTTATACATTGGACAAACAGGACAATCTCTGCACAAAAGAATAAATGGGCACAAAACTGACACCAGAAATCACAACATGCAAAAACCAGTTGTTGAGCACTTCTATCTTTCTAATCACTCTGTGAATGATTTGTTAACGTCTGTGCTCAAGCAAGTCAATGGGACATCAAAACTTCAAAGAGAAACAGCTGAACAAGAACTGAAAAGCAGATTTAATTGTGTGAAAGCAGGATTAAATCGTGACTATGGATTCTTTTCCCATTACAACAAATGATTTGACTTCACCTTCCTCTATGTGCTGTCTCCCAGCATTTGAATCTAAACAACTGCTTTGATTTGCCATTACAGTATGTCTTAATCCCATGTCTTACACTCCCCTGCATTTATTTTCCTCCCATTCTGTAAGTTCCCCCATCTTCAAAAGTATCTGATGAAGTGGGATTTCCTCCCACAAAAGCTCTTACGATAAATAAATTTGTTAGTCTTTAAGTGCCACCGGAATCCTTGTTTCTTCCAATGACTGTAGGTGTAATTCCTAGAGGAACACAGAGACACGGTGAACTTCTCACTTCCAGGATGATGAATTTACTCACTTTTCCCCAGTTCATTTTAAAAGAAGACTTTAAAAACTAAAGCCCAGCTCCACAATGATATTTGGTCACCCAACTCCCCTTGATTTCAGTGGGAATCAAGCAACTCAATATCTTTGAGCCACTGGGCCTCACACCCTGGTCCTGATGTCACATCACAGCCAGTAGATCCCTCTGCCTGCCACACAAAGCTCTGTGGACTTTGGGGGGAAGGGGAATGGTCAGATCCAACTGCAAGGTTGGGACCTCACTAAGGACCCTTCCTCACACACAGGACCACTAGCAGAAAGATCAACAAGAGAGTTAGTGCTGTTAACCCGCCTCCCTGGGAGACGGCGGAGCTGTTCGTGGGATAGGCTGTCCCGCTGACACAGCATCGCCTACATGGAGGTCAGGGTGGTCACGTAGGATGACATTATTTCTGCCCCATGAATGACGTCGCTGTACCAACATAGGTCTGTAGCACAGACCTGGCCTAAGCAACATTCAAGTTGAGCAAGATACTTTAGTGGCCCTGGGAAGGAGGACAGAGATCAAAGCACAGCTTAATCATTAAGGGGTTAGCCCGAAGAAGTGGGAAAACAAGGCTGACATGAAACCATAAGCACAGGTGAAACTGTGCCCAGTTTACAAACCCTCCACAAGGAAACAATTATTCACTCTTTGGACTCACCCCCCTTTTCAGGGTGCTGGACTAGCTCTGAGGTAGCTGAGCTGTCACTTTATAAATAGAGCTTGTTTATAAGATTTAGAGAGAGTCCCCAGTATGGGCCTGCAGGGCAGACAGACACTTTCCCATTGCTGTCACACAGTTACTGTTGCCCTTGGGCTGCCTGTGTGATCTAACAGTGCGGCAGAAGGACACATTCCCTGCAGATGGAGAGGTCCCAAATGCTCTATTGTTCTGCACTGGGCCAAACTATAAGAAAGACACAGGTGCCCAAAGCTTGACCAGATACCTGACACCAATCCAAAGATCTTCAGATGAGCTACAAGCAAAGTGCTCAGCTGCCCACCACTTTAAATCACTTAACCAGGCAAAAAAGCCCCAGACAAAGCTCCCAAATTCTCTAGTGCTGAGAAATTCAGATCTGGTGTTACAGTTTGGATGCCTCCTTAATGCAGCTGAGCTCTGGGAGGGACTGAGCCTTGGCAGACAGGGCCTGGGCCATGGGATCTCTGACATAGCCACCAATGCACTCACTGACCTTGGGTCCATCATCGAGCTATTTGGTATGTTTCCTCAGTGACAGACCAGGCATGCGTTCTGCATCTTCCCTTTGTGAGAACAGCACTGAGGTCAGCAGACATTGCTGTTGTTATTCATGTGAAATCCGACTGTTTTCCAAGATGCACCAGCACTACCAGTAGGATGCTGTCTGAGATCAAACGAGGCACCTTGTAGCTTAAAGTTCTTCTTTAAGCACTGCTCAGATACATTCAGTAAAAGGTGTATCCGCGCTGCAGCACGCGACTGGTCTGAACTTTTTGCCCTAGACTGTCAGAAAAGGGCAGGCGGTCACCATCCCCCGTGCCACCCCATGGCTATATATGTGGCCACCGTCTGGCCCCTCCCCAGTTCCTCAGCGTCGGTTTGTCGAATGGCCCACTCCTTGCATCTGCAAGCAGCCTGTCGTTTGTCTTCACTGTTTATGAGCTTTTTGCTTGATTGGGAGCACCTATTCATGGACCTGGTTCCACGGAAGAAAGTTCTCTCCCTCAAGCCGGAGCACCAGCATCGCACTCCTCCGCTGTTCACCATGCCGGAGTTTAAACCCTGCACCGAATGCAGCAAGGCCTTCCCGTGGGACGATTCCCACAAGAAGTGCCTCCAATGCCTGAGCGAGAGCCTTGTGGTCACTGTTTGCTCCATCTGCTTGTCCTTCAAACCAAGGATAATCAAGGACAGGGAGCAAAGGCGCCATGCCTTGGCCTCAGAGCAGGCTTGACAGTCTTCCCCCGAGGCTTCAGGGTAGCCTGCAGCACCGCATGCCAGTTCGGCACCGTGCCACCAGGAGACGCAGGACCAGCTTGGTACCAGTGACGGTAGCGCGGTGTCGGCACCTCTCCAGGTCTCCAGCACAGGGCTCCCCAGTGGATTGGGGGGGGGGGCGTGGTTGGTACCGCTCCCTGACAACTCCGGAGGCAT
>VOCP01066107.1:0-11865 GCA_007922195.1 Podocnemis expansa | reverse complement strand
CTGCATCAAAAGAAGTATTACCAGTAGATCAAGGGATGTGATCATTCCCCCCTATTCTGGACTGGTGAGGCCACATCTAGAATATTGTGTTCAGTTTTGGGCTCCCCACTACAAAAAGGACAGGGACATGCTAGAGAGAGTTCAGAGGAGGGCAGCCAAAATGATTAAAGGGTTGGAGCACAAGCCCTATGAGGAAAGACTGAAAGCATTAGGCTTATTTAGTCTGCAGAAGAGAAGATTGAGGGGGGATTTGATAGCAACCTTCAACTACTTGAAGGGATGCTCTAAGGAAGATGGAGCTCGACTGTTCTCGGTAATAACAGAGGACAGAACGAGGAGCAATGGTCTCAAGTTGCGGTTAGGGAGGTCGAGGCTGGATATTAGAAAAAACTTTTTTACTAGGAGAGTGGTGAAGCCTTGGAATGAGCTGCCAAGGGAGGTGGTGGAATCTCCATCTTTGGAGGTGTTTAAGGCCCAGCTGGACAAAACCATGACTGGGATGGTTTAGTGGGAGTGGTCCTGCGTCTGGCAGGGGGTTGGACTAGATGACCTATGAGGTCCCTTCTAACCCTATAATTAGGTCCTATGATGGTGTCTTCTGTGCAGATATGTGGACAGAGTTGGCAGCATTGTTTGTTGCAGGGATATGTGCCTGCTTTAAATGTTTCTGTTGTTACGTCTGTAGTTGCTGGTGAGTATCTGTTTAAGGTTTGGGTGTTGTCTGTAGGCAAGGAGAGGTCTGTCTCCCAAGGCTAGAGAGAATGAGGGGTCATCTTTTAAAATAGGCTGGAGGTCCTTAATGATCTGTCATAGAGTTTTGACTTGAGGGTTGTTATAATGGTGACCAGTGGCACTCTATTGGACAAATGCCCTCTATCAAGGAGGCTAATCAAGAGTAGTATCCAAGGAATAGACTAAGAGGACAGACTCACTCCACACTGTGTCAAAGACAGTTTCCTGAGAGAAAGGGAGAGTCTCTGTCTATCTGTTTCTCAAACCCATGCAAATGGTGTCGATTCATTACAGTGAAGACATATTCTTAATACATTCATCATCCATATCACTCCTGAGTAGCTCCTAACAGCCAGCACATTTTTAAACCAGTTTGCCATAGAAAAGTTTCCTCTGCTGTCCAAACCTGGAATTTCCTTTCAGAACTGACCTTGCTCAATGCCTTCAATGACAAAAGTCAGTTTTGCACCAGTCGGTACTTTCCTATATATGTAAATAGAATGCCTTAAAAGCAGCATACCCCTTGTTCTAGCAAGACTAGAAACAGCAGGTGCTATAAGCCTTCATAACTCAGTGGCCCCCAATCAAATGTTGACCATCCTATTAAAGCAGCCATGTAGCCAGGCTCCATTTTTTCTTCAAAAGGCCATTAAGGAATAATACAATTTTATGAGATATGTGAAGTGGGACTACGATAGTGGTTCCCCATCTATTCTCTGCAGTGGCATACCTTGATACCTCTAATTATTTTGAGGCACTGCACCATATAGTCTCTAAATGAATTCATGAATATTCATGAACCAATCCAGAACTCTTCGAGTAGTTTTTCAAAAAATTCCATGGCACACCTGGTCAAGACTGAAGGCACACCCATGTGTCATGGCACACTGTTTGGAAAACACTGGGCTAGGACAAATAGGAACTCAATATGCACATACAGAGGTGCCGCTTACTTAACCAAACTGCAGCAAGATATTCATTTCACACTGCAGAAACAGTCATAAAAAAGCTGTGCTTGTTGCTACCGACTGTTGTTTTTTAATCCAGAAGCCAGCTTTTCCCAGCTGTCTTACCATTAGCTCCATACAATAACAGATAGGCCAATACAAATAACAGGTCCTCCCTCTGTTCTGCCTTAATTACTCTAATCTGTGCTTCAGTCATTTTCAATACTGCTAGCCATTATTTTTACATTTTCTCTTTATCTTACCTTAATTTTCATGGTCTCTAGTCTTCAGCCCAAGTGTCATTAGTTTTGCTTGGAATGAATATCCAGTCAGTGGACTAAGCATCTGTAATGACATAAGGAATATTATCATGAAGCCCTTTAATTTTTACTGGCATTCAGTTAAAAAAAAGAACCGTTTCTTAAATAAGAGGTGCCAGTTCTCACAAAAGGGAAAAGACAGAAAGTACTATCAACCAGAAAGTAAAGATCTTAATTCCGATTCTCTCTAGGTCCTTTTCTTTCAACTCAATCTTGCTGCCTTCAGAATGGACATAAAAATTGCCCCAAAAGCTAAGACATATTGGATATTAAAGGATTTGAGACCACTGCACAATAATCTTTGAACTCCTCCTGCCTCTTTTTAGAACCTTTCTGCAGGTTAAAAAGTCTAGCCACTGGCAGATTATTTGAAAAATCTAGGAAGGAGGATGAGGTCAGTCATGGGAGAACAGCATATGAAGGGACTTTAATTTTTTTTCAACAAATGAATAAAATATACTCCTCTGATAACTATCAAAAGTTTTCTTAAAATTTTCTCAAATTTGTCGCAACTATTCCATTTGCTCCCTGGACTGAAATTGTAGACAAGTGTTTTCTTCTGCAGAGCTTTAATCCTTATTGAGACAGTGTTTGAAAGAACAGTGTACCAAGCACTTGATGTAAAAAGGGAGTTGCTGCTATTCTGAAACAGACAAACTTCCCACTCCACGACTTGCATCATGAGTTGATCCTTTGCATCTACAGTGAGATAATAAGCAATTGAAGACATTGATGGACTTTGTGGCTCACAAAGTGATGTGATATGAAGCCTGGGTGACGTAAAGCTCTTCAGTGATAGTCTCTTGAATCTAGGAGATATTCATGCTACCCTTACACTCATTCAGGGCTAGACTTCCTGAGGCATGGAAGCCATGGCTGTGGGTCCAGGTGTCCTTATGTGGTGTAAGCCATGGAGCCAGCTCCAATGCAGAACATCTGCATGGCCTCTGTCAGCAAGGAATGGCAGTTCTGTGCTGGGACTGGAGAGACAGAGTTGCCAAATCATACAGCTAGAGTCAGTGCAGTATCTTAGGATTTGCTGCAGACAAGGGATCATGCAGTGTATTAGCCTTGGCTGTCACTCCCTGTTTGGGGCTGGGTTAAGCAACCTACCTTTCTGCCTTACAGTGCCTGTCAATACAATAGGACATGGTAGGAACAGAGACTGTGGTGTATGTAAGAAAGAAATGGTGTAAAGAATGAAACTGCGGCTCTTTCCAAGAACACTGGAGGAAAGCAGCAGAGTGCAGGTCTCAAAAAACTCTTGAAACTGCAGATGGGATGGAAGAAACACAACCACACTCATTTCCAGATGACTCTAGCTCTACGTCCAAGTATTCTGAGATAGAATTATCAACACAGAGTTCAAAGGCAGTAGGCCTCAATCACTGTGGATATGGCGATGCAGAACTGGCACCAGTAATGAACCTTCTTGCTTCAGGATTTAGCAATGTTCTTGGTTTTCTGTGTACAATATTTTGTCATGTACTGACAGGATTGTAAGCTGTGTCAACTGAAGAAATTGGTTCACAGTTCCAAAATCATCCACTTCTCAGCTTTCGGACTCCTCCTGAAACTTCTGTCATACCCTCTGGCTTTTCCATAAAGACCATCCTTTTACTTTGAAAACATCTTTGCTGTGAATAGATCTTGTTTTTGCTATTTAGCAGGTAACACAGTGCCAGGACATTGGCAGGTTGAGATCAGTGATTCTATTTCTCCATGCTCTAATTTCCAGTTTACCCTCATTCACAGGGCTGTGTCTCCTTTTCTCTTATTAGCTATAGGAACCTAGTTCTCCCAAAATGCTTCATGTTTTCCAGGATCTCCCTTCTCTGACAGATTCCTGACCAATGAACTGTTGTCAGGCTGAAATTCAAGCCTTTGTGCTTTTCCGTTAAAAGCATTCCTACCCTCCAGTAACCAAATTCAGAATAGTTTTTGTGCACTCTGAAAAGCTCCTTTCATCAGCCTCTTCCAGCATATCCCTAAAAATGGTCCTTTCTTGAACTGGTCTCATTCAAATAAGAAGCCAATAGGCAGCTTGTGTTGAGGATGGTAATGAGTTGTGTTCAGATTTGGCTATCTGTATAGTCCCACAGTATTTTTAAACAGCTGTTTTCAAAATGCTTTCCTTTAGTATGGTGTATCACTGAATATAATCCAAGTTTCATTGCAAAATCATTGACAATCATCAGTTTTAACAGACTTACTTGTTACAGTGTATACTCAGACAAATTTTGTGAAATTATCCTCAGTCACCAGGATTATTCATACCCTCAAATACTCTTTTCCAAATGAAGAATCCTTTCAAACGGTGTCGGTGGACAAACAGGACAATCACTGAGCAAAAGAATAAATGAACATAGAGCTGATATCAGAAATCACAAAACAAAGAAACCAGTTGTTGAGCACTTCCATCTTTCTAATCCGTCGATAAATGATTTGTTAACGACTATCATCAGACATGTGGCTGGGACATCAAGACTTCAAAGAGAAACAGCTGAACTCGAATTAATATGCAAGCTAAATTCTGTGAAGCAGGACTGAATCGAGACTGTGGGTTCTTTTCCCATTACAAAAGGCAATTTGACTTCAGGCTTCCCATGGTTTGAACCTAACAACTGCTCTGATTTGCTGTTACTATATGACCTGATCCTATGTTTTACACCCCCTTGCATTTATATTCATTCCATTCTGTAAGTTCACTCATCATCAAAGCATCTGACAAAGTGGGATTTTCTCCCATGAAAGCTCATACGAAAAATAAATCTGTTAGTCTTAAAGTGCCACACGACTCCTTTTTTTTTTTTTTTTTTTATTTGCTGGACTATACTAACATGGCTATCCCTTTGGAAATTGTAGAGATGATAGCTTGCATAGTGCAAAGCTGCTCATAGAAGAAAGGACTGTAAGGTCAAACGGGATCATTACTCCAATTTAGTCCAACCTCTAGCACAACACAGGCTACAGAACTTCAGCTACCCTCTCCTGTAATAGATACTACAGATAGATATTGCAATAGGTAATATTTAAAGTTCACAAATCATGGTTTAAGTATTTCAAGGTACAGAGAATCCTCTAGCAAGTGACCCAGACCCCATGCTGCAGAGGAAGGAAAATAAAATAAAATAAAATAATAAAAACCACAGGGTCTCTGCTAGGTATACTGAGCCATTTTTTGCTTCACAAATCTACAAACTTTTGTGATACAATATTCTAACTCCTGTCTCATTTTAGGCCAAAAGAATCTGTTCCTTGCTAGATTCATTACTCATTCTATTTCCAAGTAAGTCATTTCTTCATTCAATTGTTTATAAAGAACTGAACAAATAAATGCTCCTTATATCACACTAGCAGAACAAGCTGGGTCCTACAGGTTATTATGCATCTCAAATTACCATTGAGTCACAGTGCCTGGGTCATGCATAGACAAAGTTTTGAACTTCAGAGGATTCCTTTTCTCTTTCTTTCAGAGCAATTTACAGTTGCTTGTCTTTAACTCTGTAAGTCTTTGACTTGTAGAATTCCTTACTTGAGCTGATTTTAGCACAGCAAGACATTTTTTCCACTATGGGGTTCAATGTAGCATATTAATTTTCTTGTATTGTAGATAGATCTGCCATAACTCCTGAAATCCACTTCACGTAACCTTCATCTTGGGGTTTCACACCTTGAACAAATCCTCTCAGGATCACATTCTTCTATGCAATCTGTTTAGATATTTTAAAAAAAGGAGTCATGTGGCACTTTAAGACTAACAGATTTATTTTTTGCATAGATAAAATCAGAAAGTCCAAAGAACAAATGGAGTTGTGGCTAGCAACGGATGTAAAGGATAACAAGAAGGGGTTCTACAAATATGTTAGTAACAAGAAGAGGATCAGGGATGGTGTAGGCCCCTTGCTGAATAGGGCAGACATCCTTGTGACAGAGGATGAGGAAAAAGCTGAAGTGCTCAATGCATTTTTTGCTTCAGTTGTCACAGGCACAGTCAGCTCCCAGCCCACTACCATGGGTGTGGCAGATGGCAGAGAAGAAGACAGGCCCTTGGTGACAGAAGGTCAGGTTAGGAACTGCTTAAAGAAGCAGAATGTGCACAGATCCATGGGGCTGGACGAACTGCATCCACGAGTGCTAAGGGAATTGGTCGATGAGATAGCAGCACTGCTGGCCATTATCTTTCAAAACTCATGGAGAAAGAGGGAGGTGCGAGAGGATTGCAAAAAAGCAAATGTAGTGCCTACTTTCAAGAAAGGGAAAAAGGAGGATCCGGGGAATTACAGACCCGTCAGCCTCACCTCAATCCCTGGAAAAATTATGGAGCAGATTCTCAAAGAATCCATCCTCAAACACTTAGAGGAAAATAAAGTGATCAGGAACAGTCAGCATGGATTTACCAAGGGTAAAATCATGCCTGACCAATCTCATCTCCTTCTATGATCAGATGACTGGTTGTCTGGATGCAGGAAGAACCGTTGATGTGATATTCCTTGATTTTAGCAAGGCTTTTGATACAGTTCCCCACAGCATTCTCATTGTCAAATTAAGGAAGTACGGGTTGGATAGGTGGACTATACGGTGGATAGCAAACTGGCTAGATCAACGGTTTCAGCGTGTAGGAATCAATGGTTCCATGTCTAGCTGTCAACCAGTCACGAGTGGTGTGCCCCAGGGGTCGGTCTTGGGGCTGGTTCTGTTCAACATTTTCATCAGTGATCTGGATGATGGAATAGACTGCATTCTCAGTAAGTTTGCAGATGACACCAAGCTGGGGGGAACAGTAGACATGTTGGAGGGCAAGGACAGGATTCAGGGGGACCCAGATAAATTGGAACAGTGGGCCAATAGAAATCTTATGAGCTTCAATAAAGACAAGTGTAAAATCCTGCACGTGGGACAAAAAAAACCCATGCACTGCTACAGGCTGGGAAACATTCAGCTAAGTAGCAGCAGTGTAGAAAAGGACCTGGGGGTCATGGTGGATGGGAAGCTAGATATGAGTCAGCAGTGTGCTCTTGCTGCCAAAAAGGCCAATGGCATGCTGGGCTGCATCAAAAGAAGTATTACCAGTAGATCAAGGGATGTGATCATTCCCCCCTATTCTGGACTGGTGAGGCCACATCTAGAATATTGTGTTCAGTTTTGGGCTCCCCACTACAAAAAGGACAGGGACATGCTAGAGAGAGTTCAGAGGAGGGCAGCCAAAATGATTAAAGGGTTGGAGCACAAGCCCTATGAGGAAAGACTGAAAGCATTAGGCTTATTTAGTCTGCAGAAGAGAAGATTGAGGGGGGATTTGATAGCAACCTTCAACTACTTGAAGGGATGCTCTAAGGAAGATGGAGCTCGACTGTTCTCGGTAATAACAGAGGACAGAACGAGGAGCAATGGTCTCAAGTTGCGGTTAGGGAGGTCGAGGCTGGATATTAGAAAAAACTTTTTTACTAGGAGAGTGGTGAAGCCTTGGAATGAGCTGCCAAGGGAGGTGGTGGAATCTCCATCTTTGGAGGTGTTTAAGGCCCAGCTGGACAAAACCATGACTGGGATGGTTTAGTGGGAGTGGTCCTGCGTCTGGCAGGGGGTTGGACTAGATGACCTATGAGGTCCCTTCTAACCCTATAATTAGGTCCTATGATGGTGTCTTCTGTGCAGATATGTGGACAGAGTTGGCAGCATTGTTTGTTGCAGGGATATGTGCCTGCTTTAAATGTTTCTGTTGTTACGTCTGTAGTTGCTGGTGAGTATCTGTTTAAGGTTTGGGTGTTGTCTGTAGGCAAGGAGAGGTCTGTCTCCCAAGGCTAGAGAGAATGAGGGGTCATCTTTTAAAATAGGCTGGAGGTCCTTAATGATCTGTCATAGAGTTTTGACTTGAGGGTTGTTATAATGGTGACCAGTGGCACTCTATTGGACAAATGCCCTCTATCAAGGAGGCTAATCAAGAGTAGTATCCAAGGAATAGACTAAGAGGACAGACTCACTCCACACTGTGTCAAAGACAGTTTCCTGAGAGAAAGGGAGAGTCTCTGTCTATCTGTTTCTCAAACCCATGCAAATGGTGTCGATTCATTACAGTGAAGACATATTCTTAATACATTCATCATCCATATCACTCCTGAGTAGCTCCTAACAGCCAGCACATTTTTAAACCAGTTTGCCATAGAAAAGTTTCCTCTGCTGTCCAAACCTGGAATTTCCTTTCAGAACTGACCTTGCTCAATGCCTTCAATGACAAAAGTCAGTTTTGCACCAGTCGGTACTTTCCTATATATGTAAATAGAATGCCTTAAAAGCAGCATACCCCTTGTTCTAGCAAGACTAGAAACAGCAGGTGCTATAAGCCTTCATAACTCAGTGGCCCCCAATCAAATGTTGACCATCCTATTAAAGCAGCCATGTAGCCAGGCTCCATTTTTTCTTCAAAAGGCCATTAAGGAATAATACAATTTTATGAGATATGTGAAGTGGGACTACGATAGTGGTTCCCCATCTATTCTCTGCAGTGGCATACCTTGATACCTCTAATTATTTTGAGGCACTGCACCATATAGTCTCTAAATGAATTCATGAATATTCATGAACCAATCCAGAACTCTTCGAGTAGTTTTTCAAAAAATTCCATGGCACACCTGGTCAAGACTGAAGGCACACCCATGTGTCATGGCACACTGTTTGGAAAACACTGGGCTAGGACAAATAGGAACTCAATATGCACATACAGAGGTGCCGCTTACTTAACCAAACTGCAGCAAGATATTCATTTCACACTGCAGAAACAGTCATAAAAAAGCTGTGCTTGTTGCTACCGACTGTTGTTTTTTAATCCAGAAGCCAGCTTTTCCCAGCTGTCTTACCATTAGCTCCATACAATAACAGATAGGCCAATACAAATAACAGGTCCTCCCTCTGTTCTGCCTTAATTACTCTAATCTGTGCTTCAGTCATTTTCAATACTGCTAGCCATTATTTTTACATTTTCTCTTTATCTTACCTTAATTTTCATGGTCTCTAGTCTTCAGCCCAAGTGTCATTAGTTTTGCTTGGAATGAATATCCAGTCAGTGGACTAAGCATCTGTAATGACATAAGGAATATTATCATGAAGCCCTTTAATTTTTACTGGCATTCAGTTAAAAAAAAGAACCGTTTCTTAAATAAGAGGTGCCAGTTCTCACAAAAGGGAAAAGACAGAAAGTACTATCAACCAGAAAGTAAAGATCTTAATTCCGATTCTCTCTAGGTCCTTTTCTTTCAACTCAATCTTGCTGCCTTCAGAATGGACATAAAAATTGCCCCAAAAGCTAAGACATATTGGATATTAAAGGATTTGAGACCACTGCACAATAATCTTTGAACTCCTCCTGCCTCTTTTTAGAACCTTTCTGCAGGTTAAAAAGTCTAGCCACTGGCAGATTATTTGAAAAATCTAGGAAGGAGGATGAGGTCAGTCATGGGAGAACAGCATATGAAGGGACTTTAATTTTTTTTCAACAAATGAATAAAATATACTCCTCTGATAACTATCAAAAGTTTTCTTAAAATTTTCTCAAATTTGTCGCAACTATTCCATTTGCTCCCTGGACTGAAATTGTAGACAAGTGTTTTCTTCTGCAGAGCTTTAATCCTTATTGAGACAGTGTTTGAAAGAACAGTGTACCAAGCACTTGATGTAAAAAGGGAGTTGCTGCTATTCTGAAACAGACAAACTTCCCACTCCACGACTTGCATCATGAGTTGATCCTTTGCATCTACAGTGAGATAATAAGCAATTGAAGACATTGATGGACTTTGTGGCTCACAAAGTGATGTGATATGAAGCCTGGGTGACGTAAAGCTCTTCAGTGATAGTCTCTTGAATCTAGGAGATATTCATGCTACCCTTACACTCATTCAGGGCTAGACTTCCTGAGGCATGGAAGCCATGGCTGTGGGTCCAGGTGTCCTTATGTGGTGTAAGCCATGGAGCCAGCTCCAATGCAGAACATCTGCATGGCCTCTGTCAGCAAGGAATGGCAGTTCTGTGCTGGGACTGGAGAGACAGAGTTGCCAAATCATACAGCTAGAGTCAGTGCAGTATCTTAGGATTTGCTGCAGACAAGGGATCATGCAGTGTATTAGCCTTGGCTGTCACTCCCTGTTTGGGGCTGGGTTAAGCAACCTACCTTTCTGCCTTACAGTGCCTGTCAATACAATAGGACATGGTAGGAACAGAGACTGTGGTGTATGTAAGAAAGAAATGGTGTAAAGAATGAAACTGCGGCTCTTTCCAAGAACACTGGAGGAAAGCAGCAGAGTGCAGGTCTCAAAAAACTCTTGAAACTGCAGATGGGATGGAAGAAACACAACCACACTCATTTCCAGATGACTCTAGCTCTACGTCCAAGTATTCTGAGATAGAATTATCAACACAGAGTTCAAAGGCAGTAGGCCTCAATCACTGTGGATATGGCGATGCAGAACTGGCACCAGTAATGAACCTTCTTGCTTCAGGATTTAGCAATGTTCTTGGTTTTCTGTGTACAATATTTTGTCATGTACTGACAGGATTGTAAGCTGTGTCAACTGAAGAAATTGGTTCACAGTTCCAAAATCATCCACTTCTCAGCTTTCGGACTCCTCCTGAAACTTCTGTCATACCCTCTGGCTTTTCCATAAAGACCATCCTTTTACTTTGAAAACATCTTTGCTGTGAATAGATCTTGTTTTTGCTATTTAGCAGGTAACACAGTGCCAGGACATTGGCAGGTTGAGATCAGTGATTCTATTTCTCCATGCTCTAATTTCCAGTTTACCCTCATTCACAGGGCTGTGTCTCCTTTTCTCTTATTAGCTATAGGAACCTAGTTCTCCCAAAATGCTTCATGTTTTCCAGGATCTCCCTTCTCTGACAGATTCCTGACCAATGAACTGTTGTCAGGCTGAAATTCAAGCCTTTGTGCTTTTCCGTTAAAAGCATTCCTACCCTCCAGTAACCAAATTCAGAATAGTTTTTGTGCACTCTGAAAAGCTCCTTTCATCAGCCTCTTCCAGCATATCCCTAAAAATGGTCCTTTCTTGAACTGGTCTCATTCAAATAAGAAGCCAATAGGCAGCTTGTGTTGAGGATGGTAATGAGTTGTGTTCAGATTTGGCTATCTGTATAGTCCCACAGTATTTTTAAACAGCTGTTTTCAAAATGCTTTCCTTTAGTATGGTGTATCACTGAATATAATCCAAGTTTCATTGCAAAATCATTGACAATCATCAGTTTTAACAGACTTACTTGTTACAGTGTATACTCAGACAAATTTTGTGAAATTATCCTCAGTCACCAGGATTATTCATACCCTCAAATACTCTTTTCCAAATGAAGAATCCTTTCAAACGGTGTCGGTGGACAAACAGGACAATCACTGAGCAAAAGAATAAATGAACATAGAGCTGATATCAGAAATCACAAAACAAAGAAACCAGTTGTTGAGCACTTCCATCTTTCTAATCCGTCGATAAATGATTTGTTAACGACTATCATCAGACATGTGGCTGGGACATCAAGACTTCAAAGAGAAACAGCTGAACTCGAATTAATATGCAAGCTAAATTCTGTGAAGCAGGACTGAATCGAGACTGTGGGTTCTTTTCCCATTACAAAAGGCAATTTGACTTCAGGCTTCCCATGGTTTGAACCTAACAACTGCTCTGATTTGCTGTTACTATATGACCTGATCCTATGTTTTACACCCCCTTGCATTTATATTCATTCCATTCTGTAAGTTCACTCATCATCAAAGCATCTGACAAAGTGGGATTTTCTCCCATGAAAGCTCATACGAAAAATAAATCTGTTAGTCTTAAAGTGCCACACGACTCCTTTTTTTTTTTTTTTTT
>VOCP01066091.1:0-18072 GCA_007922195.1 Podocnemis expansa | reverse complement strand
AATAAGAGAAAACTCGCCCATCTAGAGAACAGGACACTGGCGAGGAGCGAGAGAGACCCTGAGTTTCAGGGGGATATTCCTAGCAGTTGAAAATTTTTTAGTGGAGGCAGCTCAAGTTTTTTGTTAATAGTTATGCAGAAAATATCATTTAACTGCTAATAACATAACTGTTAAATATGAAGTCCTGGTTCCAGGAATCTCCGTCACTCCCCAGATGCAGACCTGCCTGTTTCTGCTTGCTCGGGAGTTTCCCTCCTCAAATCTCTGTCACTTTTCTTTTCCCTCTTTTCTGCCCTGAGCTGTAAATGTCCCAGGCTGAGTGGGGTAAATAGAGACACCCACACATGCATGCCTGTTTGCTAGCTAATTATACGCTTGCTCTGCCTCCTTTTCCCCAGGTATCCTCTCTCAGGAGCACCTGATCCAGTCTGGCCCAGCGCAGTGAAGATCAGAGACACCCTTATGTGGGCCTGTGCTATCTCCCAGCTCTCCATCTCCACTCAGGAAATCTCATGGCCCTGGATTTGGCAGACCTCTAAGAAAGGGCTGGAGTGGGTGGGTGTCAGGAGCAGACAGTACTCTCTGCCTCTCCAGGTCCAAGTCACCAACTCTCCAGACACAGTCAATAAATAAATCTGTTAATCTTTACATGCCACAAGACTCCTTGCTTTTTTAGCTGAACTAGACTAAGGACTAACACAGCTGCCCTTTGGAACTCCAAAAACCCAGTTTCTCTGCAGCTCCATTCACTGACAGCTGTGGACACCGCGCCTTATTACTGTACTTTATACACAGTGACATCGAACAACAGGGGAACTTGGACGCTAAAGGGAAGTGGTTTCAAGTAGACAGACAGGTCTTTTCTCATATAAAATGTGGATTTCATTGAAAACATGGGAATCTTGGCTGCCAAAAAATATTTCTACAGTCCATCCTCGATTTTTCGTACCAATGGGGGGGAGGAGGCATCTGAATTTCCTGAATGTCAGGGAAATTGAAAGCCTCCTCCCCCACAGCTCAGCGCCGGCCCCCTCCTCCCCCAGGAAGGCGCAGCCAGGCGGGGGTCAGCTGTTTGGCTGCTCTGCCCGCCAGAGTGAGGCCAGGCAGGCAGGCGTGCGAGCAGCCTCTGGCCCCCGCCCTCCAACCCTTCCCGAAAGCAGGATGGGTGGGGCGTTTAGGGCCCCATGGGTCGCTGCAGGCTGCTCTTCCCGCCTGCTGTCGGCCTCGCTGCGGTGGGCAGAGCAGCCAAATAGCAGACCCCCGGCTTGCCACGCCTGCCCGGGGGAGGAGGGACTGGTGTGCAGTGTCCAACAGTGCAGCACCCGGCCCTGCACCCAAACAGTGCGCCCTGCTTCACCCCCGCACCCGCCCCCCAGTCATGAGTAGGCCTATTGGAGGGGCAGGGGCAGGGCGAAACGGCCCAAATTGTTTGGGCGCAAGGCCGGCTGCTGCACCGTTGGACACCGCGCACCAGCCGCCTCCTCAGCTGGGGAAGTACGGCCGTTGGGGGGTCCGCTGTTTGGCTGCTCTGCCCTCTGCGGTGAGGCCGGGCAGGCAGAGCAGCCTGCAGTCACCAGCCCCCCATTCCCAGGAGCTGGAAGTGGGGGCAGTTAGGGCCCCCTTCCCTGGCCGCCAGAGTGGCGCAACCAGGGTCCCGGACTTTGAAAGATTCGTCCGAATCTTCCGAAGCCCAATAAATCGAGGACCAAAAAATCGAGGATGGACTGTATCCGTGATGATTGAAATTTAGAAATATTCTAACTAAAAATGCTTAGTACACAGAATTCTATGATACTATAGAATAGGGGTCTCAAACTCAAATCACAATGAGGGCCACAAGAGGACTAGTACAAGGCCACATGACAGAGGAGCTACATCAGCCTGATGACTGTATCACTGAAACCTTTTCATAAAACTATATTGAAAAAATTGGTAACAATAATGTTGCTGCAGGCCGCAGGAACTAGCTTTAGGGGCTGCATGCAGCCCCCAGGCTGTGTGTTTGAGACCTCTGCTATGGAACAATGAGAAAGTTTCATGTAATCATCACTATCAGGTCAGTTTCAAGTAACCATCAGTATCAGCTCTCCAAATTAGTTTTAAAAAATAACAACTTCTGCCTACCTATTTATCTTCCAGCTCTGCTGGGATGCAGCACAGACAGTATTTTCACAGAATCCCGTTCCAGCCTTCAACCATTCCAAAGACAATCTTTTTCTCAGCTCTCTGGATGTGGGACCACTGTGGCTGCTAACCCTGCAGGACAATGTTAGGTTCCCTCTAGGTTCGCTGCCCTTTAGGTGAAATCTTAGAGCAGATGCAGAGAGAGGGAGAAAAAAGCAATATATCTTAGGCATTAAGTGAAAAGGATGGGACTATGGTTACGTTGAAGAATCCTTAGGACTTGAATGGGCTTTAGACAGAAACAATTTCATGACACACCCGCATTCTTCAGCTGAATCTACTGCTCATAAACATCACATTTATCTCATTGAAGTTTGCCATGTTTCTGGAAAGGCTGGGAAGTACTGCCTTACACACCTAGCTAGATTAAACCCAATCATGTAAACAGATGGTTTCCACATGGTGATTTAAGCTACCATAACTAATTGAACTTCAGATGGGTAAGAGAAACATGCTTCTTCTGCAGGGTGCAGTTGAACACAGCCTAAGATGCTACCCTCTTGATTGGTCAAACTCTGTTTAGGTTAGTTACAGGGTAAAAGCTACCCTTAGCAAAAAAAGAAACTTGTAAGAGGGGCCACCCCACCTGTTTCAGGACAAAGAATTTAAGAAGGGGGAGGAGGATTATCATTAGTTCAGTTTAGAGGTATGTGGAGGTATTGCCTCATTCTCTTGCACTTCTGTCAAAGGATAATCCTGACCTAGCTTCTTAGAAACCCTCTTTTTGTTATTTTAATCAAAGAAACTGTTTGCAGCTATTTGAGGTTTAAAATCTGAAGTCACTGAGAGAGAAAAATTCTCTCTGAATTGAAATCACTGAAGAGGAACAGCAGTAGAATATGTGAATGGTGGTGGAAAACAGCAGGTAAAGTCAGCAAATGGTGAGAGTGACCCATGGAGGACTAGAGAGTATGAGTGACCAGTGAGTGGTGTCAGCAAGCAGCTAGCATGGAAGACATTTCCTGCTTACCTTGGGTTTGTTGGGATCCAGTTTTGTACTGATTCTCCAGATTAATGCTGGTTCTGCTATTGAGTTCCCACATTCTATTATGCTGGGTGGGATCATGTTGGAAACCTGCTCGGCACTGATTTTCCAGATCACTGCTGATTTTTGTTATTGGGCCTTTTATATTCTGTTTTTATTACTATTAAAAATTCTCTGTACTACACTCAGATTCATGCTTGCAAGCAGGGAAGTATTACATCTTTGGGGTGCCCAGGAAATAGTGCAAGATTTCCCAGAAGACTGGGAGGGGGCTTGAGCTGTTTGGTGCTGTAACATTATTTGGAAACTGCTACATATAGAAGCCAGCCCTTCTTCTGCCAGCTTGCCCTGGCAGGAGAGTTCCACTTCCTTTTGTAATTCACATCAAGGGAAATCCAATTTCTGAGTGTTTCACCTCTCCAGAAAAGTAACTGATACCAAAAAAAAGTGTGTGGGAGGGTGGGGCAGTTGAGTAGGGATGTTATTGCCATTGAGACATAGGCCTGAAGAGCCCCCCCCCCCCCCGCCCCCTCCCCCCATGCCACAGTTTCTCAGTGCATGGTGGAAAGCACAGCTCTTCCACTAAGATCTGGATACCAGGTGTGGATTAAGTAATTAGAGGAGAATCTCAGCTTTTGTCTTAAAAAATGCTTTTTGTTTAGAAAACAAATATTTTGGTTTAAAATAAAAAAAGCAAAGTTTCCAGCTTTTGTGTGTAACTCTTATGCCAGGGCAGACTGGCAGAAGAAGGGCTGAGTGCTATACCTAGGGATTTCCAAATGATATAGCACCACCAACCTGCTCGAACCACCCACTCAGATTTCTAGGAAATCCTGCACTGTTCCCTGGGCATCTCAAAAGGGTAAGGCTTCCTCCCTCGCAAGGACAAGTCTGAGTATAGTAAAAAGAACTTTTAATAGTAGTAAAACAGAGTGTAAAGGCCAAATAAGAGAAATCAGCACTGATCTAGCAAATCGGTACAGAGCAAAGTTCCTAACAACTCACACCACATAACAGAACATACAAGGTAAACTCACTAGGAAACTCAGCACCCATCTGGAGAATCAATGCTAACTATGCTCGCAACCAATCCTAGGGTACACAGGGAGTGTCTTTCACACGAGCTGTCTGCCAGCACCACCTACTGGACACTCACTCCAGCCAATAGCACCATCCCTTGGCTTTGCCCACTGTCTGCCAGCTCTGCCCACCATCACTCACACCACCCAGCTCATCCCCGACTGCTTTCACTGACTGCTGCCTCCACCCACGCCACTCACCAGTCATTCATGCTGCCCAGCTCACCGCTGGGCCCCCTCACAGTCCACCAGCTGTGCCTGCTAGTCACTCACACTGCCCAGCTCACTGCTGGCCTCCCCTTCAGCAATTTCAGCTCAGAGAGAAAATTTTCTTTCTAGTGATTTTAGTTCAGAGAGCATTCATTTCTTTCCCTAGTGACTCTGGCTCTTAAATAGCTTTAAACACCTATCTCTAGCTAAATGACAAAGGCCTTACAAAAAGCCTAACCACAGCTATCATTTGTCAACAGAGGTGGCAGACATAATGTCCCCCCCCCCAACATAGCCCTCTAGACTATGGAGCTCACAGGTTAAGTATCAGTCTCCCTGACGGGTCTCATCTCCCGGCTATGCAGCTCAAGGGGAAGAGTGTCAAGTATCGATCTCCTCTGATGGGCCTCAGTTTTCTGTGTTAGTTTCTACCTCCCTAGCCTTGTGTCATCAAGGGGAGGGATGAGTTTCTGTCCTCCTGATGAGTTTCTCAGCACCCCCATCACCACGAAGGAGGGATCATTGTCTGGGGTCCCAGTTACATTATTGGTCCTGACCAGCACCTCACTTCCAATTGGCTATTTTATACTCTGGCTGTGCACCACACTATTTAAGCCCCTGCCTCGGTTGGCTCAAGTGTTTTCCCACCCTCGAACACTAAAGGGCACATCACAAACCGGTCAGACTGATCCCCCAACCGAGACAGGGCGCTCTTGCCCGCGAGACTTTTGGGTGTACTTGAATTGCCAGCCAAACGATTACGTACTGGGATGCTGCAGCTGGTCTGCCTCCTCGCTTTGGGTTCCACTAAGGTGCTAGGACAGGTATTATAAACTGATACAGTTATTCTACCTCTCTCAATTTGTTTCTTTCCCCTTTTACTTCTTTGCTCTATAATACCATTTATGCACTGTTTATAAGTGTAGTTGTTTTCCTTTAGGCATTGTTTATAAGTATAGCCTTTTCCCATTTGTGCATTGTTTATAAGTGTGGTTTTTCATTGGTACCTTGCATAGTCCTTTTACTACATAGCTGTTTATTATCCCACTTGTATCTTGCATAGTCTTTTTCACTCTATATCTGTTCCCCCCCCCTTAGGCATTTTTGTTCCTATTTCATTGTATGCCTTTATGAGAGCACTATAACATTTCTTTTTTTCTAGTGGAAGTTGATGTTCCTCTCCTTGGTGGGTGTCACTGGCCTATTGCAGTTATATCACAAAGCCAAAGAGTTAAACATCATGAAACAAGAAAAAACAATGGAAAGAGAAACCAAAATAACCTCAAACCTCCACCCCTGTTTTTCAGCCTCAAACGTGTAGTCGCCTTTCCTACAAGCCTCTTCTTAACCAAGGGTAGTTTTACCCTTGAACCAACCCAGACAGCTTTGAAGCAAACAGAGTAGAGCAATTCATAAAAGTACAGTATTTTATATTTCCCCTCAGTAGAATTACAGATATTGACAGATCTGTGATCAGATTAATCCAAAATACCATTACCCACTATGCCATGCACCCAATATTCTAATACCTAATTGTGCTCTTTGTGTTCAGCAGATTAGGTGCCCCACCTCTGAAGCTGTTAGGCACGGCTTCTAAGCCTGCTTTACATGTGGATGCGAAGAAACATTTGAAGATGTGAGCTGATTCCACCACAAGGCTCAGGAACTGGCAGTTAGAGAAGAAAAAATAAAAGAAGATTTTTAATTCTCTATGTTTTGAGCCCTGACTCATTTCTGGATGCTTCAGGTTAGCAGGCCTGGGAGAAAGGCCACACTAACAGTCAACCTTGTCCTCTGTGCAGGGGAACCTCCTGATGCCCACCAACTGGTTAAAGTATAATTTGGCAGGCCCCAGAACCCTCCTAAATTTCCAGGCCCCCTTCATGTGTGTCTGGGCCTGCACCCAAAGACCCCCAAATGGGGCCTCCAGGCCCAACCTCCCTGGGGAGCGGCTGGTCTCCATGACTCGGAGGATGCTGGCTCCCTAGGGGGTTAGTCTCAGGCACCTCAGTCACTCCACTGTTCCCACCAATCTTTAAAGGTTTGCGGAACCATGTCCTATGCCAGGGGTGTTTTACCCCATGGCCAGGGGCAGCCAGCCTCTCTGTGCTGAGTGGTGTGAGAGAAGCCTCCCCTCTTCCGTGCTGGTACCAGCAAGACCTCGTGCAGGGAGAGGTGTGTCTGTGTAGGTGATGTTGGCACCCAGATTATAGAATCTCTTCGTCATGGAGAAGATGAACAAACGCTGCGCTCATCAGCCCCCGGATGGGAGCTGTGAGGAGCGTGGAGTTGAGGCCCGATTCTGAGGCAGGCTACCCCAATGTTGTTCTCAGTCCAGCACCCGACCCTGCTGTCCAATGAGCCCAGATGTGATGGGGACCTGAATCAGGCTTTGGGCGAGAGTGCCAGTTGTCACCCTCAACACCACCAGTCTGGGGAGAGTAGGGGTCGGCAGTTGCTGTAGGGTCGTAGTTGCCTCGAAGACCTCAGGCATGGATGGAGCCAGCAACGCCTTTGGCTTATGTGCCAGGGTCTGGGAATTCCCCTGTACCCTTGCTGGGGATCTGACCTGTGCTGATGGCAGAGTTGCACTTTTAGAGGGTGAGCCTTTGGTGCAGTTTCAGAGCCCATGCCAGGCTTCCTCAGTCTACAGGACAGTGAGTGGTGCTGAGGTGGGGGCCAGCGCCTACAGAGCCCTCTGTGCTGGGGCGACAAGTGCCCGCGGTGCAGTGCTTGGCACCGAGGCTGGGTGCTGGGCCTCTTCCTGTGCCGTAGAACAGAAATGAGCCCTCTGGGCTGAAGCTGCCTTTACCAGTGGTGCAGTTTTCAGCACTGAAAATGGGTGCAGAGCCTCTACTAGTGTCATAAATGGCGGCGGTTTTCCCTGCTCCTTTGGGGTCCTCGGCTAAAGGGCTGACAAGTCCAGCATTTGTCAGTCCCATATCGCTTCCCCAGGGCTGTTCCGGGGGAAGGGGGCAAGAGGGGCAATCACCCCGGGCTCTGAGGTTCTGTAGGCCCCACATTTTAATGCCATTGGAAAGACAGCAAGGGGTCCACAATGCTGTCCCCCATGGCTGTGCTACACCTTGCCCCCATCCTGCTGCCTTCGACATGGAGCTGAAGGTGGGGAGGATTGGAAGCACAGAACTCAGCCCCCGTTTTTGCCAGCTCACCCTGCCCCCAAGATGGGGAACAGCTGGCACAGAGGCAGAGCAGGTCAGCCCAGAGGCTGGGCTCCACTCTTCTGCCCCTCTTCTTGGTCTGCTATTCTGCAGGGAGGGCTGGCACCGAGGAGGAGCAGAAGAGCAGAGCCCAACCCCTTGTCTAGCCCACCACGCCCCTCCAAAGCTGAGGCGTGCGGGGGAGCCCACGTAGGCCAATTGGTCTGGGGCCCCACATCCCCCTAGGGACATTCCTGCCCTCACCAAGGCACTTCTCATGGGGCTCGCTCTTTGAGAAGGCCTTGCTGTATGCAGCGCAGAGTTTAAACCCAGGAATGGTTAGATGAACAGTCTCAGTAAGAGTGAGGGTTACTGGAGAAGAGAGAAGTAGACGTTGAAAAGGGGCAGGCGCTTGCAGACTTGAAAGAGTGGGCAGTTCTAGGACTGTCGCTGATGGGCAGAAAGAAGGGACTGACAGGGGCCAGGGTCAAGGTCACCTATATACAGAGCAGGTCAGAGGGGGCATTGGCCACTGACCCCACTGAAATAGGCTACAGCAAAAAGCTTTCCAGACATCCTTGCATTGTGGCACACACACACCTACATAGGACCGGATGTGAGCAGTACTCAAAGATGAAACTGCAGCTCTTACTCCTCCTGAAATGTTTGTGCTTCCTTCCATGTTCTTCTTTTCCTAGCAGCAGGTGGCTCACCCGAGACCGCCTTAGTATGGCTGGTCAGGCGGAGCGACCAGTGGGTGGCACCAGTGGAGCCAGCGTGTGGTGGAAGCAGCCAGAAGACAGCTGGAGTGACCAGTTGGCTGCTCTGGCAGACAGCAGGCGGAGCTGGTGGACAGCCTGAGGGGCCAGCAAGTGGCACCGGTGGACAGCTGGCATGAGGGACATTCCCAACATACCCTGGGGTTTTGTTGGGAATCCTGTTCTGCACTGATTCTCCAAATCAGGGGTTAATTTTGCTACTGTGTCTTTATATTCTTTTCTATCACTATTATAGCTCTATCTACTACACTCACATTCGCACCTGTGAGTGGGTACCCGAAAAGGGGTAATGCTTCTCCACACACAAGCATGAGTCTGAGTTTAATATACAGAGCTTTAATAGAAAAGAATGTAAAAACACAAAGTAAAATTAGCCCCCAGTTTGGAGAGTTAATGCAAAACATGATTTCTAGCAAAATTCCACACAGCATAGCAGAACATACAAACTTAGTAGCAAAAACAGCCCCTTGTAGGACAGTGATGGTTCTGCAGAACTGCTGACTGTTAGTGGCTCTTTCTGCCCCGCAGCCCAAAGAGGTGCTGGAGATGGAAAGTTCCCACCAGGATGGAGAGAATTCAGAAGAGTGACACATTCTCTTGCAAGATGGAAGACCACTGCCAGAGCCAGATGACTTAATAGGAGGAGTAAGGGGCAGGAGGGACTTTGCCCCCTCAAAGAACACTAAGCAGAACCAAGATGAAAGTGAAAGATGAAATCTGATTCACATATTTCCCCTTCCACTGATCAGTAATGCTTTCCATGGGGGAAGTGTGTGTTTAAGAAGTTCTTTTGCAAAAGCACACTTTCCTTGTTTTACCTATCCCATAGCCTCCAAGAGTTAATCTGGAGTGGAGGGTGGAGCTCTAAGGACCGTGTGAGCATGCAAAAGCTACTGGGAAGGTTAGGCAGAATTCAACGCTGGCTTTGGGTCCTATAACAACTGGACTCTAGGGTCCCACATCTTAATGGGTGTACCAAACAGGGAGTCTGTACCCCAAGAGTGCCCCATAGAGGCTTGTCTGGTTTCTATTCAGACACAGTGGGGCTGGAAGCAGGTGGGATTCAAGATTGGGTCCAATACAGCAGAATGGTGACTGGCCATGGAGGAACACTCCTCTAGTGCCATACACAGCCTGATTTTTCAAATTACTGAAGTAACCCAGAGCAGGGACCTCATGGTCTCCTTCTCTCCCATCTACCCTCTCTAGTGGATCTATCAGTCAGAAAGGTTCTCGGCTAAGGAAGTGGATTCTTTAGCTCCAGTGGCTGAAGCCCAGGCCTCTAGTGCTGATGGTCCCATGGTCAAACCCTGCTTCTGGCTCAAGCAGCACTGGTTTTGTGATCACCCTTGGAGTCCACTAAAACCGGTCATGGGGTATCTGGCCAGTCCTCATCATCCTACCCCTTTCCAAGGGGACTGCGAATGGCAGGCTCCTCTAATGCCCTGCCTTGTTGCAGAGTGAGAGACCTGACTAGCCAAGTGACTCAAACCTGCTGCAGTCCTTCAGCAGGACCCACACCCCAGTTCAGGTCCTCCCAGAGCAAACCTGACTACTTTAGGCCCAAGATCAGACCCAGCACCATGCTGTGGGGGGGGAACTGAAGGTTCTGGGACACATCACTTCCATACAGCTTTAACACAAACCTGCCAAAACTGTCTGCCACTGGTCAGCAGTGGCTGTAATTTTTTTGTCCCATCTGTTCTGCTAGAAGTAAAGAGAGAATGACCACATGCAACACAGAGATCATGATCTTGAGTCCCTACAGGGGGGAGTTTTACCAGTCTAAGTTCCCATGGCTTTAGTTGTTATATAAAAAGAATGCCCAAGATCTTTTTGAAGGGAAAAGGCAGCATGCCACATTTATCACAAGGGAAAACAAAATTAATAGCAAGCTTATACCTATACGAATACACACACACATTCATTGACACACCCAAACACACCTGAAGATGTCCTGCCATTTATGCAATTACCAGTCCTGATCATGTCTTTAGTTGGATGCTGGCATTCATTGCTAGTGTTTGTTGCTCAGGGCAGCTACCTGGCCAGGGAAGCTGAACACAAGGAAGAGAGGGGTCTCTATCAGGTGTGCACAGATGCTCCTTTCTCCCAGCCTGTAAACAGAACAGTTCCCCCCCCAAAGGTTTGGAATCTCACCCAGTCTTCATAAGACTTTCCTTCTTTGTCACGCCATTCCAGGGGCTCTGTGCGACAGTTGGTCATCAGGAAGTTGTGGATGTGACTTTCAGCTTGTTTTCTTGGGTGTCTTGATTCCTTACATTCCTCTGCTTCTCCGGTGGATCCTTTTACTTTTAGGGATGTGTTCACATTCTTCATCTGTTTGGATGGACTCTACACTTGATCAGGATGAGGTGGCAGCTTGGGGCTGGTTCACATGCACTTCATCAGGATAAGCTGGCAGTTTGGGGCTGATTCACACGTACATCCAGCCTCCATTCACACCTTATTGCCTATGCATTATACAAGACTAGAAACAGTTTTACATAAGATGGAATACAATGGTCAAAGATGGAGTTTTACATTTTCAGTATGCAGTATGACGGAGGGAGAGTTCAAACGTTACTTCTTCTACAAAGACTGGGTAAAAGGGGTTGTGATACTTGTTGCCTAAGTGTAGATAGGCATAAAACTTCTAGCCTGTGCTTGTCTGTGAGTGCCTGGCTAAGGGGAAAAGATAGCCAGGGATACCTCAAAGAGCAGCAGTTTGAGTCCAGCATACCCCAACAGCTGGGAATGGAGTAAAGCTCCAGAGGAGAGTTCTTATTACTAATGAAACAATGTTACAAATAGAAATAATATTACCAATGGGAAATAATTAATTAAGACCATATGAAGATTAACAGAAATAATATTATTATTAGAAAATAATCAACAAGGAGTTGTGTGGCGCTTTAAGACTAACAGATTTATTTTTTGCATGAGCTATCGTGGGAGAAGTTCCCACTTCCTCAGATGCTTAGAAGATGGGTGAACTTACAGAACGGAATGAAACTAAATGCAATGGGGTGTAACTGCTATCCCTTTTGAAATTGAGAAAATAATCAACCAAGCTAATATGCAGATTAACACAAGGCCACGGACGAAATCATAAGTCAATGAAGCCATACAAAGGTTAACTGGCACCATAAACCAACAAACCCAATGGAATTATGAATGAAACCAATAAAGTTATGAATGGACTGACAAAGCCACAGGTAAAATCACCCAAGCATCCTCAAACAGTTACCATCAACTAATTGAAAAGCTCTGCCATGGTATCGTCCTCACCAACCACACTGATCCACTCACCAAACCAAGTGTCATTCCCTCCAGCACAGCCATAATGGATTTCTATGCACACTCATTCACTTGAGAAATGCATGCTCAGATCTCCCTGGGCTGAAGAGTGTATATTCCTTTTTCAGCTAGGACTTTTGACTACCTTCCCAGCCATTCTTTCCTTCCTTCTCCCTCTCCCCATCTA
Source organism: Podocnemis expansa (assembly GCA_007922195.1). Classification (NCBI taxonomy): domain Eukaryota; kingdom Metazoa; phylum Chordata; order Testudines; family Podocnemididae; genus Podocnemis; species Podocnemis expansa. Next base: position 6,187 of record VOCP01066091.1, on the reverse strand, counting down.
GCCATCTCTCTGCCCTACTCACTAGACTGTCTGACCCCTTGCAGTTTTAATACCCACCCAGGGAACCCTCATCCATGACCCCTGTCACAGAAGCTCCTCTTTAAATACAAACCCTTGATTTGGACAGGGTCAGCCTCTCCCCCGACACAGAACATCAGGGCCTGCCTGCTGGGCAATGTGAGAATAAGCATGAAATCTCTGCTGCTTTGCCTTTGCCTCTTTTGTGGCCCAACCATCAGTGTGAATAGCAGAGGAAGGAATTAGGGCAGATTTCCATATATCCTTCTGGTGGCTAATTCCTTCCTTGCCTTTTCCCAGGTGTCCTTTTCTAGATGCAGCTGGGCCACTTGAGTTTGCTGATGGTGAAACCCTCACACTCACAAGCACCATCTCGGGTCCCTCCAGTGACACCCTCTCCAGTTTGCCCTGCTGGTGGACGGGTGTCCAGCAGAAACCTGGGAAAGGGATTGAATGGATGGGAGAGGTCACCAGAGAGGGAGCCACTTACCATGCCCTGTTTGTGCAAAGCCAAACCACTGTCTCTGCAGAGCTTCCCTACAGCTTACGTAAGTGTAATGGGAGAGTGGGAAAATTGGGGACAGATATGGAGAAAAGTAAAACTGAGAGCTGGACACTGCACCACTACTTGAGCCCTAGGCTTCTGCCTGAGTCACAAAGGGTTAGGGGAAAGCGAAGCTAGTGAGGTAAACAGCCTCTAACGTTCTACTGTGTAGCTGGCTTGTGTCAAGGCTATTTCTCCACTTTGAGTGTCGATGGGGAGAGCCTGCAAAAGGCTTTAAAACCCACTGAGCCTAAAGCCTTGTTTTAAACCGTCCAAGGTTACCAATCTGCTGGCCTTGGAGTGGTATTTCTGCCAACACTAAAATGCAAAAAACTTCTTGAAAACCTGGGAAGGCGCACTTGGGAATTCCTTCATCCGAGGTACCCTCAATTGCTTTTCTTCCTCTCTCAGGGTAGTGATTGAACCCCAGCTGTGACATCAGCTGAAAAATGGGACCAAATGCCTTTTAATGGTTGGCTGTGAAGTCGGAGGCACATGCAAACAAAACCTCTTGCGTTTTAGGAAACAGAACCAGAGCTTATTTTACAAAGGTAAAATCTTTAATTGAAGGAAAGAAAGAAACACAGAGAGGTAATTCTTTGGGATTTAACTTAGATAGGTACAGGATAGTAGAAGGGGGTACATGAGCTCAGCCCAGCGGAATCCAAAAAACAAATCAAAGCAAAGAAATACCCTGACCGCATCTAATTAAACATTCCCTGTTCTACTCATAGGTGGTCAGTTACAGACTTGAGCCTATCGTTTGGCAAGATGTCACTGCATCCTTCAGCCCTTTCTCTCTGGCCTAAACCTCATCCTTCCAGGGGCTCTGCTGCCACTGAACAGAAAACAGGCAGGGCTACTGCTCCAATTCAAAACCCTGTACTTTGTTTTTATTCGTCCTCCTTGGACTCACTGACCATGGCGTTAACCTTTTCCTCCCAAGGTTATCACAGATTGTTCCCGATATTGTACCACCCTGGAATGGGCTGGTAAAGCGAAAAACTACAAAACCCTCTCAAAAATCCAAAGAGGCTGGCTAGAGCAGGCCATCAGCTGAAGGTTGAGGAGCAGGTGTAGCAGTGACATTACAATGGCCTTTGCAGGACAGCCAAGTATTGGCCAAAGGTGGTGGGAAGGTGATGACCTCACAGAAAGACCCTGACATCAGCCAGGTAGAAAAGGGCTGCAAACCTGAGGAAACCTTGGAGACCCCTGTGGCTTTGCTGCAGCAAGTCTCCTCTCGAGGTCTCTCTTTGAGGACCAAGAGATTTCCAGTTCACTACCGTGAGCAATCAGGACCACCACCTTTGGAGTTTTCTCCATTCCTTCTACGAGGTTTCTAAGAAAACAAACTTTCCAGTTCAGCAAGGTAAGAGGCTTGGGAGACACTTGGAACATGTTTAGCCAGATCCCTCAGGTACAGGCTAGGTTCTGGGAACACAAAACAATAATTGAAGCTGGTGGCATTTTATTCCCAGCTAGCAGGGAGTCATTCAGAATTATGGCAGATATGGGGATTTATCCTTTTTGGTTAACCTTTTCATCCAGCCATCCACCTCTTCTATTTATTCTTTGGTTCTTTTTCTCTGCTCCCCGCCTACCATCAGGCTGGAGGATGCTCCATCTTTTACTGTGGGAAGTTCTCAAAAGAGGTAGCACTGACCTAGTGCTAGGAGAGTGATCCCTGCTGGTGGTGACCTAGGCCATCCCTTGGATCATCTGATGAGAACTGTAAGCCTCCAACAGCTCAGAGTCTCCACTCTGACTGGCTGAGCAGGGGGCTATTAATAAGGAGAGGACTTGTTCTCTTTTTATGACCAAACATATCAGTCCTAAAAATCATTTGTCTCATGAATGTTGCTGCTTCTCTCCAGGAAGTGTCTCTGAGCAGTTCATGATTCTCCCTTGAATGTTTTAGTTCCTCTGCAATCCTTATGCAATAATGAGGTCTGAAGAAAGCCATATGCAAATCCCTATAGCCAGGAATGAAGGAGGTGGGATGTAACTACATAGTTTCAGAGTGTCCTTAGGGCTACTCTGGGCAAGTTGCTCACCATCAGCTGTCCTAATGAAATTGGGGTTAGGGGTGAGGTGGGCTAAAGTCATACTTTAAGGTAAAAACAGGGCAATGAATACAGAGACAGAGGTGATACACCACTGGGGAGAGGGATCCTAGAAAACTCCATCCAGTGCGGGGATACAGAGTTCCAAACTGATATTAAAAAGAGGAAGGGATGAAGAAAAGCGCCATAAAAATAGTGGAGGGATGGATGCCCTGGAGTGAGGCATTAAAAAAGCTCAAATTTCTCCCTCCCCCCTCTAAAAAGAAGATTCAAAGGTGATTCGCTTCATGGAGAGAAAATGCTGTGCTATATAATGGAGATAGGTAGAATAAGACCCAATGGCTGGAATCAGAAATAAGAAAAGTTCTAATGACAATAAGGGACAAGTTTGTAAAATTAAGTGTGATTTATCAGTGGAAGAAACTTCCATGAGAAAGGATGGATTCTTCTTCTCTTGAGGCCTTTAAACAAAGACTTTCTGGAAGCTATTAAGATATACAGGAGGCCTGAGGTATATGTGGCATCAAATTAAATTTTCTGCTGGTCTCTTCTTACCATAAAGTTGAATAATTTCTGAAGAACTAAGTGCGGCGTGGGGATGTTTTATTGAATGAACTGTTTGATCCCTAGAATCTACAGCCTTTGTAGGGGGAGATCCAGGGGAAGTAGCACAAACATACAAAGGGGCTGGGCAGGGCCCGGCCATCAGCAATGTAGCTGAGGGGTGGCTGGGGTTATGACATCACAGGAGCTTCCTGGATGTTAAGGTTGAGGGAGGTGTGGGGCAAATGCCGCAGTGATTGAGAGCGTGCCTCCTGATCGAGAGTCAAGAGACCAGACCACTTTTTTGTATTAATCACCATTGAGGAACGTTTTATTGTAATTATAGGAAAAGGCCACTAGATGGAGAACTTTAACTATAAATGAGAAATCTTAATACAGACGCTATCAACTAAGTAAGAAAGGAATCTGTTAAGTCCTACAATTATGAGTTCAAATAGTTCTGTTTCTCTAAGGCGTGGCAAAACTTTCCAGGTACAGATTAATAATCCAATGCACAGGAAATATAATATACAATACCTATTCCTACGCCAGCACTTAGCCCCAAAGCAAAACTTTTACCTCAGCCGTGGTTAGTATAATTCATGGTTGCCTAGCAAATTCCCTGCAAGCTTAACTTAATTCTATGATAGAAAAGGAGTTTTACAATCCATGTGCAACAAGCAAATGCACCACCCAGGACTTCTGAGCATGGAATCCAAGGGGTTTAGCTTGTGGCCTCTAGGACAAGCCAGACACTAGAATACCCTTTATGGATTGTGGGAGAAGGTTAGAGACAACACATAACTTCACAACACACAAACACAAACACACAATATTTACCACATCTTGATGTTGCCCTCCAGAAGGTCTTTAGCAACTGCTCAGGCAACTGTTGAAAACTGACTAGTGACACTGAGGGACTGATACTTTAAGGAACCAATGTTAGGTTCAAGATAGACTGTCCAGCCCAGTGACTCCTAGACAAAACCTAAATCAAAGAAAAACCTGTACTCCACGGACCATTGACTGAAGCTACTGACTGACCCTCTCCTCCCTAGCTGGCCAGGAGAGGGGTATTGCTCCTTCCCTTCTGGAAGGCGGGGATCAGGAACAGTCAGCATGGATTTACCAAGGGTAAATCATGGCTGACCAATCCCATTTCCTTCTATGATCAGACTGGTTTTCTGGATGCAGGAAGAACCGTTGATATGGTATACCTTGATTTTAGCAAGGCTTTTGATACAGTTTCCCACAGCATTCTCATTGGCAAATTAAGGAAGTATGGGCTGGATAGGTGGACTATAGGGTGGATAGAAAACTGGCTAGATCAACGGTTTCAGCGTGTAGGAATCAATGGTTCCATGTCTAGCTGGCAACCAGTCACGAGTGGTGTGCCCCAGGGGTCAGTCCTGGGGTCGGTTCTGTTCAACGTTTTCATCAATGATCTGGATGATGGAATAGACTGCACTCTCAGTAAGTTCGTGGATGAGACCAAGCTGGGGGGACCAGCAGACACCTTGGAGGACAAGGACAGGATTCAGGGAGACCAAGATAAATTGGAACAGTGGGCCAACAGAAATCTTATGAGGTTCAATAAGGACAAGTGTAAAATCCTGCACTTGGGATAGAAAAACCCCATGCACTGCTACAGGCTGGCAAACATTCAGCTAAGTAGCAGCAGTGTAGAAAAGGACCTGGGGGTCATGGTGGATGGGAAGCTAGATATGAGTCAGCAGTGTGCTCTTGCGGCCAAAAAGGCCAATGGCATACCGGGCTGCATCAAAAGAAGTATTACCAGCAGATCAGGGGATGTGATCGTTCCCCTCTATTCTGCACTGGTGAGGCCACATCTAGAATACTGTGTTCAGTTTTGGGCTCCCCACTACAAATTGGACAGAGACATGCTAGAGAGAGTTCAGCGGAGGGCAACCAAAATGATCAAAGGGCTGGAGCACAAGCCCGATGAGGAAAGACCGAAAGCATTAGGCTTATTTAATCTGCAGAAGAGAAGATTGAGGGGGGAGTTGATAGCAACCTTCAACTACTTGAAGGGATGCTCCAAGGAAGATGGAGCTCGACTGTTCTCGGTAGTAACAGAGGACAGAACAAGGAGCAATGGTCTCAAGTTGCGGTTAGGGAAGTCGAGGCTGGATATTAGAAAAAACGTTTTTATTAAGCGAGTGGTGAAGCATTGGAATGAGCTGCCTAGGGAGGTGGTGGAGTCTCCATCTTTGGAGGTGTTTAAGGCCCGGCTAGACAAAACCATGACTGGGATGGTTTAGTGGGAGTGGTCCTGCCTCTGGCAGGGGGTTGGACTAGATGACCTATGAGGTCCCTTCCAACCCTAGGATTCTATGATTCTATGAGTGCCTTCGGCTGGCCAGACCCTCAGTGACATAGGAGGCTCTTTACCTACCACTCCTCTGACTTGTCCAGCTGTTTGTCTTGTCTTTTTATTGAGAAAAACCACACTGACATAGCCTGTATCTCATCTGCCTAGGATTTACTTATCTTATTTGTCCGGAGAACAGACTTTTCCAGCCATTGCGCTTCTGCTTTTGCTTGGCCTTGGTCAGCTTGAACCGGTATTAGGGGTTTTTGCAGCTGCTGGGTCTTCCGGAAGGCAAGGCCATTAATATAGCTTCACTTTTGCTCAAACAATACTTTACATGCAGGTTGGAGTTTGACTATTTTTAATTTCACCCTCTTGCTTCACACTGGCAAGTTTTCAGCCTTCTGGGCAAAAAAGCTGCAGAGGTTTTGACCTGAGACAGAGACCCTCACATCATCCAGCCAGAACATGGGGTTCTGAGTGGTCATGCAGTCTAGAATCCTGTTGCTACAGTGCAGCAAGTCTCTCCTTGAAGACTGGGAAAATGTAGGGTCCTGAAACGAGTGCGAGGCCTAACTTCTTTGGAGTTTTCATTTTTTCCTGTGCAGCTGTGGCCATGTGCAGGCAGCTGTCATTAGAGGAGGGGCCTGGAATTAAGAAACCAGTGGCTTCACTTCATTCCTG